>SZWC01003135.1:109262-128148 GCA_023375785.1 Penium margaritaceum | reverse complement strand
CCATGCCCACTGCTCCTGTCTGCTCTCACTCATCTTCCGCTGCGCCCTCCAGCCCATCATAGCTGGTCATCCCAAGTCCGGCCACGCTCAATGCGTGCCGGTCCACGGGTTGCGCTTTGGTCAAGCAATCCGCAAGCATGGTGTGCGTGCTGCAGTGCTGTAGCACCACCTGCCCTTTTTCAACCATGTCCTATGCGTAGTAATAATGCACGTCAATGTGCTTCGTCCTCTTGTGTTGCGTCGGGTTGTTGGTCAACGAGATGGAGCCAGTGTTGTCCTCTTGTACCACTGTAGGCTCCTGCTACGACACGCCCAGCTCCCCCAGCAACCTGCGGAGCCACACCGCCTCCTTGACCGCCTCGGCCAGCGCGATGTACGCTGTTTCCACTCTGGAGGTGGCGACGTAGTCTTGCTTCCTGCTGCACCATGAGACCGCTGTACTAGCGGAGAAAAACACGTAGTCGGATGTGGACTTCCGCTTGTCCACATCGCCAGCGTAGTCTGCATCCATGTAGCAGAACAGACGCAAAGGGTCCGCCCGCCCCTTGCCGTCGAACCTGAAGCGTGCATGCCGCATTGCCTGTAGGTAGCGGAGGATGCGCTTGACGGCCTGCCAGTGTAGTGCCCCTGGATCGGCCACGTACCTGCTCACTTGGCCCACCGCGTAGGCCAGGTCCGGTCGAGTTGCCACCATGGTGTACATGAGGCTGCCCACCGCCGATTGGTAGGGCACCCCTGCCATATCCTCCCGCTCTTCTTTTGTCTGCGGCGCCATTGCCGCACTCAGTTCACACGTCGTGGAGACCGGACTGCCAACTGGTTTACGATCCTCCATGTCGTACCGCTTCAGCACCTCGGCCATGTATTTGGCCTGCCCCAGCTCAAGCGTGCGCGTCCTCCGGTTCCGTGTGATGCTCACCCAGAGGTAGTACTCCAGCTCCCCCATGTCCGCCATCTGGAATCTGCTACTCAGCTGCTCTTTCAGCCGTTGTAGGCTTGGCAGATCCGTCGAGCACAAAACCAGGTCATCCACATAGAGTGCGACGATCTGATGGAGCTGTTTGTCGCGCCGCACGTATACGCTGTGATCCGATTCACAGCTCTTGAAGTCGAGTTGTGCCATGAAGCTGTCAATCTGTTGGTACCAGCATCTGGCCGATTGTTTTAGCTCGTACAAGGACTTCCGTAGCTTGCACACCTTGCCCTCCAGCGCCTCCAACCCCTCTGGCACTTCCATGTAGATCTCTTTGTCTATGATGCCGTTGAGGAAGGCCGTTGTTACGTCCATTTGGTGGAGCTCCATGTCCTTTGCGGCCGCCACCGCAAGGATCGCCCGGATGCTTGTGAACTTGGCGACGGGAGCAAACGTCTCATCGTAGTGCTCCCCCTTATGTTGTGCGTAACCTTTCGCCACCAGCCGCGCCTTGTACTTGTCAACCACACCTTCCTTTGTGAACTTGGTCTTAAAGACCCACTTTGAGCCAATCACCTTGGCATCTTTTGGCCTGTCAACCAGCTCCCACGTATCGTTTTCCGTGATGGACGCCAGCTCCGATTTGATGGCTGCGTCCCATTGATCCCCTTCGGGCTGTGCAAGTGCCTCTTGTACGGTGGCCGGCTCCATTGATACAGCCAGCATGCACCGCGTCATGCCGATCCATCGACCGGTGCTTGCGTCAAAGCGCTTCCCCACTTTTCGTTGCCTCCCGCTGCGTCGCGGTAGTTTTGGTCGCGCATCGCCGCTCTGCTGCGATCCCTCCAACTCAGCATGATCAGATGAATCATCGACCGGACGCCTCCCCAAGGATATATCTTGATCTGGCGAAACATTGCCAGAATGACCGGTACGTCCGGTGGATTTTCCACCGATGCCCGATGCGCACTCTGTCGGGAGTGCGCGCCTTGGCACCCTCGGTGCCTCATCCGCCGGATCCTTCAGGTGGATCTCCTCATCAGCTTGATCGTCATCGGAGTCCTCCGTATCGGCTGCCACCGCTAGTGTACCTTCACGCTCTGATACCGCATCCTCAACTTCGGCATCCGCCGGCTTCTTCTTGTAGTCAAGGAACTAGAACCACTCCCCCGTCTTTGGGGAGTCCGCCACGCCCACGTCATTGCTGCTGATGTAGCTCTGCTGCTCAACAAACTCGACATCTCGGCTGCGGATTACCTCCCCTTTGCGCATGTCATAGAGCCTGTACACCTTATGCGCGCTCTCATAGCCAAGGAAGAGATATGAATTTGCCCGCAGCTCCATCTTGTTGTCGCGCCTATGCGCAGCCTGCACCATTGCGTGCACCTTGCTCCCGAACACTTTCAGGTGTGCCACACTTGGCTTGTACCCGCTCCAAACCTCTTGTGTCGTCTTCCAGTCGCTCTTCACCTTCGGCACCGCTGTAGGAGTGAGGTTGATGGTGTAGCTTGCCGTACGCACGGCTTCCGCCCAGAAACCGTGCGGCAATTCCGCATCCACCAACATGGTTCGTACCATGTTCAGCAACGTCTGGTTCGTCCGCTCTGCCACGCCATTTGACTGAGGTGAACATGGCATAGTTTGTTGCCATTTTATGCCCAACTGCTTCATCCATCCACTACAGCCCGCGTACTCTCCGCCGTTGTCGTTGCGTAGTGCTCTGACCTTCCTGTCAGTCTGCCTCTCCACCGCGGCGACATACTCCTTCAGCTGGTCCAGGACTTCGCCTTTCCGCTTCATGAAGTACACGTAGATTTTTCTGCTGTATTCATCTATGAAGGTGATGAAGTAACGCGCGCCGCTCTTTGACGCCGTCTTGAATGGTCCGCACAAATTACTGTGCACGACCTCTAGCATGTTTGAGGCGCAATTCACGTTCTTGTTGAACGGTTTGCATCGTGTCTTGCCCAAAATACAAGGCTCACACTTTTTGTACTTTGCTCCATCTATTGCCTCTTCCGCACCGTCGATGATGAGGCCACTTACCAGCTCGCGCTTTGCCATCTCCTTCACAACTGCGAGTGAGGAATGCCCCAGTCGTTGATGCCAGAGCTCCAGATCAGCTCCCCCTCCTTTGGCCAGGTTGATGGTGCGTTCCTGCGAGTCTACTGAATCTGTCGCCGCGGGAATCACCTTGGTCTCCACAATGTAGAGGCCTCCTTCGCACTTAGCCTCTAACACGGGCTCGCCGCCACCGTCCTTCCGCACGACTGCCCCTCTTCTCCTGAAGAGCACCTCGTACCCCTTGTCCGTCAAGCGGCTGACACTTAGGATGTTAGCCAAGCCGGGTACGTGCTGCATGTTCTTTATCACGTGCTGTACCCGCTTCCCACCAACTACCACCTCCATGTCCAAGTCTCCTTGGCCAGCCGCCGGCTCGACCTCGTCATTCGCGACCACCATGGACTTGTTGGACTTGGAATAGTTGATGAACCCGACCTTCTCGACCTGGGTGTTCTCCTCGGCTCCGGCGTCAAGGCATCGCCGGTTAGGCTTCTTGAGGTAGTGGTTCTGAGTTTCGTTGAGGAGCGCACTCTTGCCTTTGGCGTCCTTGCCACCGGTCTTGGCCTCCTCGGTGCACTCACGGGCCCAGTGGTCCTCTTTAGCGCAGTTGCGGCACGCACCCGTCTTGGCGCCCTTCTTGCCGCCACCATATCCGTCACCTCCCTTGCCCCCACTTCCGCCACCACGCGTTTTGCTGACGAGGGCTGATGAGGAAGACAAGGATTCCCCGCAGCTCCGTCGCTGCGTCTCGTTGCGGATGTACTCTGCGACCGCGCCATAGGTGAGCTTGTCCTCTGCCCATCCTTCCAAGACTGTGATGAGAGGGCTCCAATTGTCAAGAAGGGCCATGAGGAGAACCATCGCCTGCAACTGCGTGTCCATCTTCCACCCCACGGCGTTGCACTATGAGGCAAGCGACTCGATCTACTGCATGGCGGTGATGACATCATCTCCCTCCTCGATTCTAACCATCAAGAGTCGCTTCATTGCAAAGATTTTGTTCGCCAGCGACTTGGATTGATGGATGGTACAGAGTTTTTGCCAAGCCTCGGCTGCCAGCTTGCAGCCTTGGAAGTAGCCCGACTACGACTCAGCCGTCCCGGACACCAGCAGCATGAGCGCCTCCGTGTTCTTCTTTGTGAAGGCCTCCTTCTGCACTTCTGTCCCTGTCGCTTCGTCAAGGACTTCAGTTCCTAACATGACCTGCAGTACACCCTTATGCGTGAGGTGGATCTCGAAGTACCACCTCCATAGCCCAAAGCCAGGGCCACCCGCATACTTCTGGATGGACTTTGTCTCCTTTTGCGCCATTTCGCAGTCTTCAACTCCGGGACCTCAGAGTTTGACGGCGATGGCGTCCCCGATGACAATCCCGTCCGCCGCGAAAGTGGTGAACGATTTGTAGAACGGTCAGGGCCGTGGGCCCATAACCCTTTGTCACAAACCAGGGTGCGGTTCCAACATGGCCCGACGGGTCTTCCGTGAAAACGGCTATGTTTCATGCAGATGGTTCTGAGTGTAAGCGTGAGCTTTCTGGTCGCCTCACGCTATGTTTCTGGCAGTTGAAGACAAATGCAAGACTGTCACTTTTTGAGAAGAGAATAACACGATTTTGCATTATTTAAACATTCGTAGAGCTAGTCATGAGCTCTCCAACGCACCAAACCGTGCACGATTCGGATAACCGTAACTCCCGCTACGTTAGTCGAATCGCAGCACCCCAAACCAGCCGCTCAGTTGGCAGCGCGCACCACGTCACCCGCCGAAGCGCCCTCACACATCAAGGACCCATCAAAATTCCATTCCGGAGGCGCAGATGGCCCTACACGTAGTGGCGGTGCCCCTTGCACCTTTGGGGTCTGTTTTGATGAGTTAATCATCGAGTTTGGTGATGGGGATTAATGTGGGTCGAAACCTGTTCGCGGACCTGTAGTCAGAATTTTGACGAAGTCCCCGAGTAACAAAACGTACTACTGAGTTTCGGACGCCGAGCCAGAGATTTGGCTAAGTCCCTCAGTAACAAACTGTACTATTGGCATCCGGCGGATCATTCACCGGACGCCTCGGCAGCCCTTCCGGAGCAAAATCTCCAGATGGACTTTTGGTACTCGGTCAGGTGGATTATCCACCTCCAGTCGAACCGCGGCCGACTCCCAGAGCCGTCACGCATACCCCTTCTTTGAAAGCTCATATCTCCCTCGTTACTTGTCGGAATCAGGTGAAACAACTTCCATCGGATTCAGCAACTCGTCACCTTTTCGGAGCAATCCTCCACTTTAGGACCCGAGCAATCCTCGAGTCTCCAGATCCAACGACGAGGAATTTTCTCTCTCTGGCGGCTCGTCGGCGCCTTCCGGCGCCGCACTTGGGCATGCAGAGGGGCAAATCTTCAACAATACTTGTGCCTGATACTTGTGCCTGGTACTTGTGCAAGATACATGTACTTGATACGTGTGCATGATACTTGTGCCTGATACGTGTGCCTGGTACTTGTTCCTGATACTTTTGTCCAACGCTTGAGTCTGATACTCGTGCCTGATACGTGTGCCTGATACTTGTGCCTGATACTTCTGCCTGGTACTTGTGCCTGATACTTGTGCCTGATACTTGTCCTTGATGCTTGTGCCTGATACCTGTGCTTGATACTTGAGCCTGAAACTTGTGCCTGGTTCTTGTATCTAGTACTTGTGCTTGAAACTTGTACCTCATACTTGTACCTCATACTTGTACCTAATACTTGTNTGTGCCTGATACTTGTGCCTGATACTTGTGCCTGATTAAAATGCCTGATGCTTGTGCCTCATACTTGTTCCTGATACTTGTGCGTGATACTTGTGCCTGATACTTGTGCCCAATACTTGTGCCTGATACTTGTGCTTGATACGGGTGCTTGATACTTGTGCCTGATACTTGTGCCTGATACGTGTGCTTCATACTTGTACGTGATACTTTTGCCTCATAATTTTGCCTGATACTTTTCCTTGATACTAGTGCCTGATGCTTGTGCCTCGTAGTTGTGTCCGTTTCTTGCGCCTGAGACTTCTGGATGATAGTTGTGCCTAATACGTGTGCCTGATACTTGTGCCTGATCCTTGTGCCTGATCACTGTGCCCGATACTTGTGCCTGATACTTGTGCCTGATATGTGTGCCTGATACATGTGCTTGGTACTTGTTCCTAGTACTGGTGCCTGATAATTGTGCCTGATACATGTGCCTGTTACCTATGCCGCATACTTGTACCTGATACGTGTGCCTAATACTTGTGTTGGATCCTTGTGCCTGATACTTATGCTGGATACTTGTGCCTCAAACTTGTGCTTGATACTTGTGCCTGATACATGTGCCTGATACTTGTGCCTGGTTCTTGTTCCTGATACTTATGCCTGATACTTGTGCCTGATACTCGTGCCTGATACTTATGCCTAATACTTGTGCGTAATGCTTGTGCCTGAAACTTGTGCCTGATACCTGTGCCTGATACTTGTGCTTTTTATGTGTCCCTGGTTCTCGTGCCTGATACTTGTGTCTGATACTTGAGCCTGATGCTTGTGCCTGATACTTGTGCCTGATACTTGTGCTTGACACTTGTGCCGGAGACTTAGGCTTGATACTTGTGCCTGATACTTGTGCCTGATACTTGTGCCTGATACTTGTGCCTGATACTTGTACCTGATATTTGTGCTTGATTGTTTTCCCTGAAGGAAGGTGTAGCTAAAGACGACTCAAATCAAGATGATATTGCAAAGCAGGAACGCGACGCGAGGAAGGCCGGTGTGCTGCTGCAGGGGTTGGCCGAGATGCACCGCTAAAGGCTGCATGCTTTCTATGGACAATGGGTGAGCTGACACGTGTTTGACATGGATGTTGATCACGTAGAGCTCCTGTGGCTAGCACGTTCTGTGGCAAACTCTGCAGCATCCTCTCGCTCACTGCCAGTAAACGACAGGATGCGACTACCATCCCAGTGAGTCACTGGGATGGTAGTCGGGGCTATGGCAACAAAGACGCGGCCATTGCTCAAGCTCCAACTTGGCCTCCTAGTGTGCGACCTCTTCTTTGATCCGATAGCCCTGATGCCGGGTCGTAGGCGACATAGGGATGCGCGTGGTATACGGTTGAAAAGCTAGGATGCGAGCTTTTCAACTGCCCTGCTAGGCAGCTGCTGATGAAATTGTGGAAAAGCATCTGATGCGGCTGTGGCAGTGCAGGGATAGGTGCAGGTGCACCGTGAGCCGTGCGCTTGGCTGCTGCTGCTGCTGTGATTGTTGCGGTTGTGATAGTTTGTGCTCAGGTGCAGTGCTGCACGCACTACTACTGCTGCCGCTAAGATTGTAACTGCTGTCGCGAGACCTGCCCGATTGTAGACATAGTGTTAGCTGCGAGTGTTGTGGAAGCCGCCACAGCCACCAATGCCGTGGCTGCAGCTAAGGCGCGGGTGCAGAAGCATCGTGGACAGTGGGTCCAGCTGTTGTTGTCGCTGTGAGAGGTGTAGATAAACCTCAGAATGAGAAAGCTATTGTCGTCAAAGAGGTGGTTGTGGCTGTGGCAACATACATGCGGGTGCAGTTCTGCCGTGGATTGAGACCGCCGCTACTGCTACTACTACAATGGCCGCCACTGTTGCTAGAATTGTGTGGGTGCTGATGCACGTTAGCTGCAAGCACAGCTCCCAGCGATGATGTTGCTACTCCTGCGACTGACGCAGCTGCCGGCAATGCGGTAGCTGCGGCTGAGGCACACGTGCAGATACACTGTGGGCTGCGGCCTGCACTGCTGTTGTAGCTATGAGAGGAGTAGATATGCCTCAAAATGCGAGGCTGCATATGTAGCCAAAGAGGCGGCTGCGGCTTGTTGGTTTTTTCTCACATCTCTCATTGTGCTCTGTTGTGTTCTCCCGGCTTGTGTACATTGGCGTGCACATGACTGACTGCGAGACTCGATGCTGCTTCAGTGTCGTCCAGTGGAGCCGACGCACACTGAGAACTACACGCAGTTTGCTGGAGCCTCCTCCCACCGGCGACGTGCTCAGCTCCATCGGCAGGCCTCCTCCGCGATCAGGCCGTCGGCGATCACTGCCACTGCGGATGCTGTCTGTATGCGTCCAGTGCTGGGTATGACTGTACCATTACGTCTGTGGCGTCCTTCTCTGCTTATGATCCAAATCTCATGCTAGCTAGCACTGTTGTCACCAGGGACTAGTGTAGACATTGCCTGGGTTTGGACAGCCATAACTCCTCAGTGTTGTTTTTCTTAGCTGATTCTGACTGCAAGACTGCGTTTGTAGCCTTGGTATTATGATATGGTCCAGTTTTCAGGCAAAACGGATGACGCCCAGGTTTTGGGCTGTCGGCCGCCTGGCAGGGCTCACCGAGAAAACCTGCCAGCCTAAAAATAGAGCTATTTTCTGATTGGCTGGTGAACTGATTAATAAGCTCTACAGAGCTGGGGGAGGCTAGTTCTTCAAAGGGTCTCCCATTGTATCTCATTTTTCATTCCTAATCAGTTACTTCCAGTTTTCAGCTGCTTTCTGGCGCTAACACTGGCGCGCGCATTTCTGAGTAACAACCCCAGAGCACTCAGACTTAGACTCTAGAGCAGCAGACTAAGGGGGCAGCAGACTAAGCAACGAGCATGGAAGCCTGTACGCTACATCAACAATGCTGCTGCCCCAACTTGCTGCCTAGGAGTTCTAGCTTGGTATTAGAGCCAGAGCGCATCAGCAGCAGCAGAAGACTGGCGTACATGTGCCAGACAACGCCGGCGGACCCCCATACGCGCCAGTGCAAGGGGAATGCTGCCAGATTTTGCTGGCAGCACTGGCCCCCATGCGTGACGCGAGGTGGTGAGCGGCCAGCGACGTCACGCACCACGACGAAGACGCACATCGCGACGTCAACCAGGTGTGACCGTGCTGCAAGCAGCAACAGCAACAGCAGCAGCTTGCAGCAGTTGCGAGCAGTGGCAGCAGCAGCCAGCAGCAGCTGTGCACATCAGTAGCAGCCGGCAGCAGCGGCAGCTCGCGACAGCTTGCAGCAACTACAGCCCGCAACAGCAAGAAGCAGCAGCAGCCAGCAACAGTAGCTCGCAGTAGCAGCAGTGCGCAGCAGTGCGCAGCAGCAGCGAGCAGCAGCAGCAGCCGGCTGCAGCAGTAGCAACAGCCAGCAGCGGCCACCAGCAGCTGCAGCAGCCGCCAGCAGCAGTTCGCAACAGCAGCAGCTGCAGTTGCAGATGCTCGCAGCCCGCTGCCCGCAGCGAGCAGCGAGTTGCAAGCAGCGAACTCGCTGCTCGCAGCCCGTAGCAAGCAGCGAGCAGCAAGCTCGCTGCTCGCTGCTCGCGGCTCGCAGCGAGCAGCGAGCTCCCTGTGACGACCAAAAAAAAAACAAAAAAGGGCGGGGAAAAAATTACCCCACCCCACAGGTGGCTCTGCAGCGACTGCAACTGCCACCACAACCGCTTCAGCAGCCATAGTGTCAGGAATCTGTCCTAGCGGTGACCGTAGGAGGGTGTGGAAACACCCTCAAGGATGTATGGCCTTCTGTGGAGCACGCTGATGCTGCTTTGGTAGCCAATGCACAACTAGGTGGAAGAGTGTGGAGTCCAAGGATGACAGTCCAGAATGGGCAGAAAAGAGTCGAAAGCAGTTGCACTCGATCAAAGTGGGAATTGTTGTTATTCATAGAAAGATTACATCAGATTCTTATAGCCTGTGATCTGAGATTTCCAACACATCCCAGCACGCCCAAAACGGAGCAGTATAGCCCCTGCTACATCCAAGCAACCCTTGGTGGAGCCGTCTTTGGCCGCCGCCGACGCGAGTCGTCTCCGACACGAGCCGACGGCGGCTCTTGGAGCGCCTTTCTTTGATTGACAGGTCAAAGGGCGGCTCGCCCTAGTCCAGGGGACCTCCCTGGTCGCTTCCTCTAGGGCCTTGGGGTCTATGGAGCCAGTTGGAGCTGAACATGGACCACCGGCAGTGGAGTATCCTGTCACTCCGGACGGATACCCAGATTCCACCCGCCAACCACCCGACCTTCGGGCGGGGCTGTCTTTCTGATTACTCACTCAAATCGAGCAATTCAAAGCTCAATATTGCATAAAACATTCCAAGGAATCCAAATCTGCAATCACATCAGATGTTTGACCACTCTCTAATGGCCGAACCAGGGAATCGATCCACGGCAGCCATGGCAAGGGGCACAATCTTCTAGCAATCTCCCCCTGCACCGCGGCCATGATGCCCTGTCCTTGAATATCTGCCATGCTCCACTGCCCGGCCAAGCTGCGACTGTGAGCAACTCTCCTCAGCTTCCTTGCACCAATCACAAATCGTAGCGGTGGACGTCCCGCTGTCGTCACTTGCGTCCCCGTGCGGGACTTGGCAGCGCCCCTGTGGCCTGCCTTGTGACCTTCGTTGTGTTGGTGTTGCTGCTTGCCATGACAGTTGGTCGCCTCCCCGAAATGACCTTGGAGCTCTTGCCTCCTTGCAAGTCTGCTCCCCCTCACGTGGGAGACCCGCACCTCTTGCAGCATCCTCCTTCATGTGCGGAGACCTCGGACCTTCTTTTATGTCCTCCATCGCCTCCGCTTGTGCTTGCGGTGTCTTTAATTTCTTTAACACCTTCAGCACCTTGCAATGTTGGCCCAGTGTGCTGCGCATCTCCTCCACCTTCTTGAGGTGCCTTCATGCTGCTGCTCTTGGCTTTTGTCGGCACGGCCTCTGTGCGTGCCGCATTGTCCAAGCTGCTGCCGCCTGCACCGCCGGCACTGGCTTGCACTTTGTTGCAACCAATTTCACGGGATCCATGATGCTGGAGTTGCAACTGCTCCTCTAGTCGCCGCCTGCGCTGCTGCCACCTCCTTGCCGCACGTCCTCGATGCGCATGCCTCCCTTTTATGGAGAGGTCTTCTAGTGCCGGTCCCTTGGTCTCAGCTTCATCGCCGCACTCCTCATGCACCTGCGCTCCCTCTTTTGGAGAATTTGGAAAAGCGGAGGTCTCGCTCCCCTCTCCCACACTGTGCATGTTGCATGCATCATCCGCCTGTTTTGCAGATTTCAGAGATGCCGACATACCTACCGCATCCTCTGTTGCATGCCCCTTGAGTGCTCGTCCTCCGCCTTGAGGACTTGGAGCTGACAACACCTTGACTGCACCCTGTGACATGGTCCTCCGCTCAGCCACCAACTTCCCCTTATGGGACTCGGCAGCACCCTCCTGGCCTGTCTTGTAGCCACGGTCCACCGTCATTGTCGCTCGGAGTACGTTTTGCTCCTGTGGAGAACTCAGCCTCTTGCCTTTGCTCTCTCCCTCTTGCACAGCTCTCCGGACCACCTCCGCCCACTTTTGTTGCAGTGCACTCACTGCCCGGCCTCCCGTCGTGTGGTGCTCTTGGTCCCGGTCTGCTGCTGCAATGAGTCATTCAGGCTCAACTTGAGGAACATCCCTTATGGTGTCCTCCCACTGCTGCGTGGTCCTCCGTTCCACTACCAAAGCCTCTGCTTGAGTCTTGGCGACTCCTTTTGTAACCGCCTCCTGGTCACGGTTCACCACCTCTGCAGCCTGGAGCGTTTCATCCTCCGGTTGAGAGTGCGGCATCATGCCGCCACTCTCCTCCTCCTCTGGCCCTGAAGTGGAGCCTTGTGCATACGACGCGCCTGCACCCGGTTTTGGCAATTGAGCTATTGGGTTTTGATAATCTTGTCGGTGCAGCAGCTCCCCCTTAGCCGAGGCGCGGAGCCCCTCGGACTCCACTTGAGGACACGCCTTCATGTCGTCCTCCTTTTGCTGAATGGTCCTCCGAGCCGCCACCATCGCTCCCCCATGGAACTCGGCAGCACCCTTATGGTGCTGCCTTGTGACGCCGGCTTACCACTCCTACAGCATTGGGCCCCTTTTGTCCATTGGGAGAGCCAGATCGCTTGCCATCTATGCTCTCCCCTGGCTGGTCCGCAACCTGGACTCCCTCTTTTGCCTCCCTATGAGGTTTTGCACCCATCATACAGCTTCCAGTTGCATGGCGTGCCTTGTGGTCCAGGTCCGCCAATCCAGCCCGGACGGTCTCCTTCACACCGCCCGCTGCGCCCTCAAGTCTCCCCTTCTTGGACGCAGCTGCAACGGCTTCCTTACTCCGACGGCTGCCCATATCGGACTCATAGTTGCACCTTGTGAGGACATCGGCACGTATCAGGTACACACCTCCTTTCTGAGTACCACGTGCCACGACACGCCCACTGCCCTCCTCTTTTATGAGGCATCCCTTCCTCATGAAGGTCACTTTGAGTCCCTCCTTGATGAGGCGACTCACGGACAACACCTCAGTCACCAAGTCAGGCACTTGGAGCTTCCTCTCCTTGGTGCCCCTCTTCTTGGCTGACTCCTCCACCCTCATTTTGCCTCCTCGGAGCATATCACCAGCATTGTGATGAATGGCGGCAGCCCCATTTTGATGCTCCGCCTTCAGCTCCCTTTTGAAGGTTGTGGAGGTTGCATGTCCACGACATGCTTCGTGGTCCCTGACCACATCAGCCCTCGCAGCTTGGAGCTGATCACTACTGCACGGCGCGTCCATGACTGCTTTGGCCTGCCGCCCTCTCTTGTCACGCTTGTCGGATTCCACGGCTTCCGCTGTGCACGTCGCTTTCCAGTGGCCCCTCTGGCCACAGTTGTATCAGGCTCCCTTTTGGGACCTTTTGGAGCCTCCTTGCTCCAAACACGCCTGCTGCTTGCCCGCCTCAGGTTCCGCCATCTCAGCCCTCTTTATGGAGCGTATGGAGTTGGCGACTGCCACGTTGGTCTGCTGCCCTTCTGCCATCTTTGTGGCCATATCTGCAGCTCCCGTTGTGCATTCCCATCTCCAGTGGCCCTCCTGGCCACAGCAATGGCACTCCCCCTTCTTGGCATGGCGTGGACGCATCCCTTCCTCCCTGCGATCTCCCTCTCCTCCATGAGAGCGGACGACCAGGGCTGGTGCTGCGAACGACGCCCCTTGCTCCACCTCGGTGGATTCAATCCACCGTTTGCTGGCCACTTGTGCCGCCTCTTCGCTCGCCGAGTCACGTTGCTGAAGAGTAGGCGGGTTGTGTGCGGTGCAGAGCGTCTCCCAAGCCTTCGATGCCCATGTACATCCTTGGATTTGTGCACGCTGTGCTAGACACAATGCCAATGCGATCAGAGCAAGCTCCTCTCTGTTACGCTTCTCGAACGCCTCCACCTCCTCGGTCGTCGTGGACGCCGCAGGAGACTTCTCTTGACTGTTGACCACCTCAAGCAGTCCCTTGTAGTTCAGGAAGATCTCAACCTGCCACTTCTACAAGGGAAAGTCCCTCCTATCAAACTTCAGGGGGACATCACAGCTGCTCTTTTGCTCAGTCGTGGTTACCATTGCTTGGAGCGGTAGCGTGCGCGTAGAGGGCGAGGGTCCTCCTAGGGCATGTGGACCCATAACCCTTTGTCAGGAATCTGTCCTGGCGGTGATCCTAGGAGGGTGTGGAAGCACCCTCAAGGATGCCTAGCCTTCTGTGGAGTACGCTGATGCTGCTTTGGTAGGCAATGCACAACTAGGTGGAAGAGTGTGGAGTCCAGGGATCACAGTCCAGAATGGGCAGAAAAGAGTCGCAAGCAGTTGCACTCAATCAAAGTGGGAATCGTTGTTATTCACAGACACGAGTTGTCGCCGACGCGAGTTGTCTCCGACATGAGCCGACGACAGCTCTCGGAGCGCCTTTCTTTGATTGACAAGTCAAAGAGCGGCTTGCCCTGGTCCAGGGGACCTCCTTGGTCGCTTCCTCTAGGGTCTTGGGGTCTGTGGAGCCAGTTGGAGCTGAGCATGGACCACCGGCGGTGGAGTATCCCGTCACCCCGGACGGATACCCAGATCCACCCGCCAACCACCCGACCTTCGGGCGGGGCTACCTTTCTGAGTACTCACTCAAATCGAGCGATTCAAAGCTCGATCTTACATGGAAATTTCCAAGGAATCCAAATCTGCAATCATATCAGATGTTCGACCACTCTCTTATGGCCGAACCAGGGAATTGATCCATGGCAGCCATGGCAAGGGGCACAATTTTCTAACACACACAACAGCTGCTACAGCAGCCACAGCTGCCGTAGCAGCACGCAGCATCTCAGCAGCAGCAGTAGTAGCTGCTGCTGCAGAAGCAATCGCAGCAGCAGCAGCAGCAACAGCAATAACTGCAGCAGTGGCAGCAGCAGTTGCTGCAACAACAGCTGTAGCAGCAGCAGTTGCAGCAACAACAGTAGCAACAGTAGCAGCAGCAGCAGCAACAGACCAGCAGCAGTAGCAGCAGCGGCGGCAGCAGCAGCCACCCTGCAGCTGATAGAGTAGCGGCTCCAGCAACAGCCGCTGCTGATGTCAGTAATTCTCAGCTGAAGTCATCACTGACATCACCAACAAACAAAAAAACTCGGCAAATAGCATAGCAGTAGCTGCTACGTCAACCATCCTAGGCTGACATTACTGTTGACGTCACTACTGACATCAGCAACACACAAAAAAACAAAAAAGGGGGAAACAAGGAGGGCCAACAAGACACTATCGTTGACACCCCCAGTGGGGAGGGGTCCTTCTCTGTTGGAGGGATCCCTTGTCCCCTTTTCCTGCAGCAGTTATAGCAGTTGCAGCACTAGCAACAGCAGTAGTAGCAACAGCAACAGCAATAGCAGCAGTAGTCCACAGGCTTTGTCGCCGGCTCCTCTGATCCACTGGCTGCCATTCAGCAACAACTTATCGCACTGACGCAGCAACTTGCAGCACTACAGCCGGTGGCATCACATACACACACCAATGCCCCGTTACCCTTCCTTCCTCCTAGACACGCCAACCCCACAGTGTCTACTGCCACACATTACCTAACGCAGTAATAGACCCAGCGCCAGCGGCAAAAAGTGTCCTTAGACCTTGGCCCCACTCTGGGTGCCGGCCGCAGCAAAAGGACTTTGAGACCCCGTCCCTGCCGCTTCAGGCCGGCGAATAGTTCCGGAGCTGGGAGTTTAGCTTCCGCATAGTGGCACAAGGTGAGGTCCTGTGGGCCTAATATACTCTTCCGTACCACTACACCCAGGCCGACCAGCTATATGATGCTGGTCGCGCAGTATGCGCCCTCTTCCCATTCGTTCCTTCTACATCATGCCTAGCCATAGAGCCCTTCCTTGGCGACTTCACCACATGCGGGACACCAGACCCTACAACCGCATGGAACGTCCTCACCCATCCCTATCGCGTATCTAGCGAGGTTGAGACCAGCTGTCTGCTGCGGGAGTTCAACTCCCTGCACATGGGGGAGACCAAGACGGTCACCTCTTACTGGCAGCGAGCTGAGGACATCCTCCGTCGCCTGGGCACCTCTGCTCTACCCCCTTTGGCCGTGCTCCTGACCATCAAGCGCGGTGCCACCGACGTATACGCCGACGTCTTTGTTCACTACACCCAGGTTTTCCCCTCCACCATGGCGGCCCAGGGCACCCTTATGTCCTGGGCATACGAGTTTTTCCCCAGTATTGAGGAAGCTCGTCTACAGTCACGCATCCAGCGCACAGAGGCCCTCGCCTCCCCTGTCGTCGCCTCCGTATTCGTCGCTTCTCCCACAGCAACTACATCCACCAGCTCCTTTTCGTCAGGAAAGAAGAGGCGCAAGGGCATGAAGAGCAAGGGCCAGCAGCAGCAGCAGTAGCAGCTGACCAAGTCCAGTGGTGGTGGCTCATTCTGCCACAACTGTGGCCAGCCAGGACACGGGTGGTACACATGCTCGCTGCCGATGGACAAGGCACGCGTCATCACTACCATGCGTTGCCAGCGTGAGTGCCGACTTGCCTCTGCCGCCGTGGTGATCTCCAGCCCTGATCCCTCCACCCCGACCAGCAGCTACACTCCTCCGACAGCCACACCAATCCCGTTGTCGCCAGCTCCACAGTAGCATCATGAGTAGTCGTCGGTGCCGTCGTTTCCATCACTGGTGTAGTCCTCCTCCTATCCGGACTTTGGCACTGCCACTCCGTACTCAGTCTACACTCCTAGATCGTCCACCCATGAGCATTAGCTGGAACAGTCCATCGTCCTCCAGCTTGGCTTGGCTCGTCCTCCCCCCAAGGGAAGTGTGAGTTGTGTCACCTCCTGCCCGTCTGCTCTGCCGTGCATGACCATGAGCTATAGCGGTGTCCTGCCTCCTTGTCAGTTTCATCATCTCCTGTGCTCTCTGCTGTCCCTCTCTCTGACAATGTTGCATGGCTTGAGGATTTGCAGTCTCAGTTCTTGCCGCCGTCCATCGCATCCGCGTCTCTTGCGTGCTGCCATGTGATTGTTAGTGATCTGGCGACTCCGATCCAGGATCCTGCCGAGACCTGGATCATCGACTCTGGGATCACACATCACATGACAGCCTCTCGTGAGGCCTTTAGTGTGCTTGGTCCTGTTGGCGATGTGTCCGGTGTCCGGACGGGCTCCGGACAGGTATTGCCTGTCCGCGACGTCGGCATCGTTCGTTGCCGTGGTCCTGTCGAAGATGTCTTGGTGACTGATGTCCTCCTCGTCCCATGTCTTGAGCTCAGCCTCGTGTCGGTCACTGTCCTTGACCGCATGAGCATGAACATTCTGCACTCACGTGGCGTTGGCACTGTGTCGTTATGTCCGTCCGGTCTTGTCGTTCTGCACGCCACCGCTCGTGGCAACCTGTGGCACTTGCCTCGTCTTTCCTCCGCTCCCTCCTTCCCCTTATCGTCGGCCACCACAGGCCATGTGTTTGTCACTAGCACACTCTCATTGCAGCACACACGTCTCTTGCACCGCCGCCTTTGCCACGTCCACTCTGTTTCCATCGATAGCATGCTCCGCACCCAGCCGGCCAAGGGCCTTGACCTGGACTCCTTCCCCTGGTTGTGCCCCACAAGGTGCATTGAATGCTCTCAAGGCAAGATACACGGGTCCTTCCCTGAGTCCTTCTCTCGTGTGTCCTCCCCTCTGGACCTAGTCCATTCCGATGTCATGGGTCCACTCCCTACCGAGACTGTCGGGGAGCATGGACGTTATGTCCTCACGTACGACTACTCTCGCTACCGCTGGATCTTCTGCCTTCGACAGAAGAGCGATGTCGCTCCCGCCATTCAGGACTGGCTCGTCCGTCCAGGGCACGAGTGTGGTCAGCCTCTTCGCCGCTTTCGCTCCGATCGTGGTGGCGAGTACATGGGAGAGACCACGAATTTTCTCGCCTCCCGTGGTATCCACCACGAGACGTCAGCGTCTTACACACCAGCCCAGAACAGCGTCTCCGAGCGCAGGGACCGCACCATGCGGGTCAAGTCTGGCCTATTTGATGGCTTCTACTTTGAAACCATGGCCTCCATGACGTGGGTCTGGAACCAAATTCCCCACGGCCCTCTTCCCCGCCAGTCCACGTCGTACCAGCACTGGTGCAGTCAGTAGGCTGACCTCCGCCCGGCTCGCGTCTGGGGCTGCGTGGCCATTGTGTGGCTGTCCGCCCCGTAGCAGGACGGCAAGCTCACTCCCCGCGGACGTCCTTGCACCTTCCTTGGTTACTCCCATCAGTCCACAGCCTGGCGCTTCTGGGATCCCTCCCGGCACTGTATCGTCGCGTCCCACGATGCTCTCTTCTTTTAGGAGGTGTTTCTCCGCAACCTCGCTCGCTCCGTCGCGTGGGGGAGTGGTGAGTCCGTCCTCTGTCCTGCCGTTTCCGGGCAACACATCACCTGGTCCCTCAGGGCCAGCACCCCCAGGCCTGTCCACTGGTCCCTTCGAGCAAGTAGCCCCAGTCGCATCCTCTGGCCCCTTCGCGCCGGCAGCCCCGCCCGAGTCTGCTGGTCCCTCCGGGCCAGTAGCCCTTGTCGCGTCCGCTAGCCCTTCCGCGCCGGCAGCCCCGTCCGAGTCTGCTGGTCCCTCCGAGCCAACAGCCCCAGTCGCGTCCTCTAGCCCCTCCGCGCCGGTAGCCCCGTCCGAGTCTGCTAATCCCTTCGGACCGGCAGCCCCAGTCACATCCGTTGGTCTCTCCGGGCCGGCAGCCCCTTCCTCGTCTACTAGTCCCTCCGGGCCGACACATTCGTCTGAGTCCATTGGCCCCTCCGGGCCGGCAGCCCCGGTCGTGTCCGCTGGCCCCTCCGCGTCGGCAGCCTCGTCCACGGTCGCTGGTCCCTCCGGGTCGGCAGCTCCGCCCGCGTCCGCTGGTCCCTCCGGACCAGCAGTCCCGTCCGCCTCGGCCAATACCACGCACTCGACGCCATCTCATACCAGGCGGCAGCCTCTGACCCAAGCTTTCAAAGAGTGCGCAGCCCGCAACACCGCGCCATGTGGCGCCTCGGCCCCTCTTCGCCCCACGTGTCTCATCCACTCCTACGATAGTGAGTGGGGACCCTGGCACCAAGGCCCTCGGCCTAACCACTACGGCCATCATTGCAAACCTCCACGTGGGCTCCATACTGGGCTACGCCATGCTCCATCACGAGCATCGGAATACCGTCATGGCTGCACTCAGGCGCATCCCGCCTGGAGCTCGCGATGCACACGCCTTTGCAGTCTGCTCCACGGCACGCCCGGAGGACCGTGCCTTCCTATACGAGGCTCAAGCCTCCCCCGAGGCTGCACACTGGGATACTACCTGCGCCGATGAGCTCATTGCTATCCGACAGCACCACGGGTACAACCTCGTCGATCTCCCTCCAATTCAGAAGGCCATCAATGTCAAATGGGTCTTTCGGCGCAAATGGAAGCCGGACGGGTCTGTAGCGGGAGGGCCGGTTCGGCCCTCCCTCCTCGCTGATGCGAGGGGTGGTTGCGCACCACCCCTCGCATCAGCGAGGGCTGGCCGGCGGCCAGCAGTTCGCTGGCCATCGGCCAGCTCGCTGCCGGCCGGCTGGACGGCCGGCGGCCGGCCAAGTGACCGG
>SZWC01003135.1:38792-59329 GCA_023375785.1 Penium margaritaceum | reverse complement strand
CCACACAGCCACAATCACAACCCAACCAGTCAACCACACAGCCACAATCACAACCCACCCGGTCCACCACACAGTCACACAGTCAACCCAACCAGTCAACCACACAGCCACAAAGACAACCTGACAACCAGACTAACGACACAGCCACACAGACGAGCCAACCAGGCAATCTCACAGCCACACAGACCGACCCCACCACAAACAACTCGAAGGACGCTTCGAAAGTGTCCTTTGAAAATGTTGAAAGTTTGATTGCCAGCAATGAAAAGAGCTTCAGAAGAGGGCCGGGAGGAAGGAAGATGGGAGGGACTGAGGGAGGGAGGTCCAAGGAAGGGCCAAACTTGCTTTAAAAAGAGTATAAAGCATGGGCCACAGCGGGCTTGAGGCACACACAGCGTTAAAAGTCGGATTGAAGCAATCCCATTTGACACAACACTACACCCCTTTCTGAAACCGCCCACACTTGGCCAAGGGGACATCAAAACCGCCAGTCTCAAGATTTATGGCAGACAGTTTGGCCGAGACTTCAGTCCTGTAAACGAAGTTGGAGTGCAGTGGATATGCATGAAATGCAGTGGACACGGAGGAAATACAAGGGAAGGCGGAAGGCACGCACCTTGTCCGTGATGTTGAGCACGTGGTCAAGGAACGTGGGGCGGTTCGGGTGGCGTGCGACACTTAGCCTTTGGACGGGAGTGAGGCGCAGGTAGATGTCGCGCTTAAGCTGCAGTCAGGACACAAAGGCACAGCGAGGAGATGAAAGCACTCCGCGGTGCATACTGCTCATCAGCTGCCACAAGCCAAACCAGCGCACAAGAAAATGTTTTCATCCTGCCCCAGGGCACATGCGGACGGGCCACAGGCTGAAGCGGCAAAGACAGAAGCAGAAGTGGCTGGCGCAAATGTGGGCAGCAGACAAGTGGATATCACACGGGTGCATGCATATCACATGGGTGCATATCACATGGGTGCATATCACATGGGTGCATATCACATGGGTGCATATCACATGGGTGCATATCACATGGGTGCATATCACATGGGTGCATATCACATGGGTGCATATCACATGGGTGCATATCACATGGGTGCATATCACACGGGTGCATGTCACACGGGTGGATGTCCTGCAGGTGGACAGTGCTCAGCGGGCCGTCGGAGGTGAACGAAGACCATCTTAAAAGACAGACACAGGCGGATCCAGGAGGGGATTCAGGTTTCAGTTTGGCACAAGTGAGGGATGCAGTTCTTCAGGAACATTCGAAGCTCACAGCAGCAAACCAGTCCCAACTTTGACTCATCGCAGTTGAGAGCAGGTGTCTCATCTGGCCTACCGTGTGGCCTCAGAACGAAGGACATTCTCGCACCACTCAGCAAGGAATGGGGATGTATACGTGCATGGGAATGTGTAGGTGCAAGGGAATGTGTAGGCGCATAGGAATGTGTAGGTGCATGGACTTGCACACCCCTCCCAGCCTCGCAGCTCACAAAGTGCAACCCGGGAGGTTTGAGGCAGCTCTCCAGCCGTTCCCAGTGCACTCCTTTTCAAGCTCTTCAATTTCCCATGAAGAGCTGCTGTTAGTGCTTCCACAACGGCAGCTCACATGATGTCAGCTCGAACCAAGTGCGCACTGCATTGTTTGCTCAATGTACATGATAGGACTGAAGCGCCTATGTTGTTCGTCTCTCATGGGAGCAATAAATCTCGCGTTTTCCGCATGTTTGCAGGCCCCGCCCCATGCATGCTTGCCGGTTTGATGTACATGCGCAGCATTAGTGTCTGCATGACTGGGTAAGCTTGCGCAGCTCACAGTTGCCACCGGCTTTTCAGTGGCTCAGTTCTATGTCCTGCAATGTGCAAGGCAAAACTCCTTCTCTTGAACGAGATAGCAAGAGCTTGCTTGCCAATGACATCATATCACACCGCCCTGCATTCCACCCTCATGACATGGCCCCTGGGATTCGAGGACGGAGAACACAGAAAATTAAGCAACCTGACAAGCTGGTGTCCAAGGGCAAACCGAAAAGCATGCATATGTGTTCACAACAGCAGCACGTTGGGACCGACACAGGCACCCCAGAGCTGGGCAAGACCGTCAACTGCAGAGGCCTCTCACCTGGTCGTACTTGTCCTCCAGCTCCTGAATTTGCTCCGAGAAGTCCATGCCCGTCTTTTTGCCCAGCTCCTTCACCTGCCAAGTCACACACACCAGACGGCGGCACACTGGGCATCAATGCCACGGCCACGCACTGCCCCTTCCTGCCTGAAATGTCTCCATCACTCCTCATCTCCCAGCTTCCCACGCGTGGCTAAGAAGGCTCATTTTCCCTTCCTAGCAGGACTCCATGCACGGTCGCACTTGCGGAAGTCAGGAAGCCTTCTCACTTTTCTTCTCCAAGTGCATTTTGCGGCCCCCTGCCTGGCAACATCCACTTCTCACTTCGCCCCAAATGGCCGGCAAGATCGTGCTCAGGCGACGTGGTTCAATTTCCTGCAGCTCGCCGCAGAGCAGGACTTTCACAGCTCGAAAACCGCGGGCCAAACTGATCCTGCGAGTTGTTGCCAGATCCGCGGTTGAACTCCTCCTTGGACCAGCCTAGGAACCAATCTCCGCCTCACATCTACCCAGGTCCAGTTGCACAATGGAGCAGCAACGGCGGCTGCACACTTTGGCCCTGCTTCGATACCAATATGACGACCTGCAAGCCTCCCCCACACGACCCTGGGTTGGGAATTCCCTGGGAGATTTTGGCCATCAGGCAACAGAAGCGGAGGACCTGCAAGCCTGCTTGTCCACAATCTGCACCGTGCTCGCCGTCGCTACGCAGTATGAGATTTTAGATGAGATTGGGAAAGCTCTGGGTTCTACCTCAACGATCTTCTGCTCCAGCTCCGCCAGCGGCCGCTCGAAGGGAAGAACCATGGGCTTGCCCTTGCTCTTGCCCACGTCGCGAAACTTTCTGGACATCCAAGCGAGGAAGCCCTCCTCGTCAGCCTTGTACTTCTCGGGCCACGGGTAGTCCGGGTCCATAGGCGCTCGCTTAGTCTTGCGGATCTTGGCAGACACCACCAGCCTGCTCCTGCCACTCTGGGCCACATTCTGCTGCTGTTGCTGCGGCGGCAGCAGTGTTAGCGCTGCTCTGTTACTGAGTGAGGGTGCCACGAGGGACTGACCGCTCGCGCAGAACTCGCTAGGGAGGCACCGCGAGGCGGCGGCTACGCAAGCGCGCTCCATTGCAGGCTTGCTTCGCTGCCAGCACGGTAGCTAGCGGCTTTTTCGGGGACGGAGAGTGCAAAAGGACTGCGTCCCCGGGAAGGATAAGGGGGAAACCACAAGGCAGCCTGAACTCGGCGACGGCAAATGGTGGCAAAAGCGGGGGCGCAGATGAACACGCGACGAGGACATGCGCACCAGCCAAGCTGCAAGAGGCGCGAGATGGCTGGAAGAGTGACAGAGGTGAAACGGCGGCTTCTATCCCCAGATTCACCTCCAGCCCAGCTCCAGAGCGCAGACGTGACGCCAGCAGGCCGTCCACCGAAAGACCTGCTTCCCAAGCAGTGTGTATGTCGCACCTGCTGGTGCAGCATGGACGTCGCAGCTGCGCTGCAGTGACATGGCCTTGGGATTGGACCAGGAGCAAGAAAGAGGAATTGTGGACGGGTGGAAGAATGCAGCCAGACGTAACGGCTCCGAACCTACTGGCATCTCTTAGCGAAGCTCAGGGTTTGCGATGATTGTTTTGTCATTGGGCTTCTCAAAGACAAACGAGGGTCTCTTCAAAATCGTTGGCAACGGATCAAGCCAGTCAGAATGGGAATCCTTTGCGTCAACGTCTGCTAGGAGGACCATCCGATCAAAAAGCGCAGCAGCCCGCCAGACCATCTCAACCGCAGCTCAGTTGGCTCCACGTCAGATTGCCGTGCTTCCGTTCCAAACCCATTGACGAGGTGCCATGTCAGCCTGCACTCCCAGCCGCCCGCTCTGTCCATCCGCCAACCGGCCAGTGAGCCTTTTGCAACTCCCGCTCGAGAGAGAGTTCCATGGACGGCAACGTCCATGGGTGACTGAGCGCATACCCCGTACACATGACAAGCAATGCAGAGATCTCATAAGAATTCGTTGTCACGCGGTCCTCAGTTCGAACAGTATGTTTCATCGCTTTTTTTGGAGGACGCTTTTGCGACCCCCCAAACAGTGAGTTCAGTTGACCCTGGGGCACGAATTCGCATCTATTCCCAACGTGATGCACCCCATTGCCGGATCCATCGGTGACAGATCATGTGCTCGGCTATGGATCAACATGAGGGCCCGCCGTCTGCCAGAAGGGTCTCTGGATAGCCGGGCTGATGCTATTATGGTTATGTTGGATGACTGCCCGCCTGCTTAACCGGTATGTTGGTGTATGTTTTGGCAGGTCAATGAGTTACAATCGCAAAAATTGGTATTTTTGTCCTGAAATCTGAGAAATTTCTCTTAACCGCATGTATGGACGCCAAACTACTTTAAAGTTACGTTGTTCAATGTTGTATGTCTCCCTACTCCTCCTACTTGTTTGCTACAAAACCAATCGGGGCATGCCATCGGAAACCTGGTGTAAAACCCCGTTTCTCACTTCAACACGGGCCGAAAGAGCCCTCGAGTTCGGCCAAGCTTGAGGGCTCAGGCATGAGCCCTCAGATGACGTAGCTTGACGCTCGGTTGCGTCCCAATGCCGAGCTCCATGGCTTGCTCCGACCATGGACCGCGCACAGCCACCGGTTGATGGCTTGGACTATAGTCCGAACCAAAAGTAAATTTTCTTTCTTTGACAGCGGCGAGCATTACGCACGTCCTCAGCCATCAAACTCACTAGCGCGTAGCATGCGCCTTAGTCCTAACGACGAACTCCAATAGCACAAAAATGGCAAAGAGCACTGGTACCATTGCTTCGCCAGTGATGTGTCGTGTGGGAGAAACCCACCATAGGGTATGTACACAACGTGCCTTGCAAAGGAGGGCAGGGCGCACAACACAGACACTAATTTTCAAAAATCCAACAACCGTGGCCTCTGTTTGTCGCTCCCTACGTGGCGCCATCCCACCATCTACCATGGCAGAGCGCAAAGCACTGTCAAAAGATCCATTTCTAGTTGCCCATTTTTCTTCTTCTGGGATCAGAGTATCACAAACTCTCTCGAGAGATGGCTTGAAAGTATGTGCGGAGATGATTGCTTCATTTCATAATCCGCCACTTGCTGATGTCCCTTATGAACTCCTGTTGGATCCACCTTGAGAACCAGTGCTATTTCCAAATCACATTTTCTTCTGTCGTTGCTCCTCGAGTAAGGAATTTGGAGGGTGAATATGAAATCACACACGACAAGCCTCTTGTGATGAACATCATCTTCATACAGAAGGCAAATTCATGATAGCCGTCTCCTTCAAAGGTGGCAGGACAAAGATAATCACCAAGGCCATTTCTAGCCGCCATTGCTATTGATTTTTCAAGATGAATGTTGTTGTTGGTTCAACTGCGCATAGTCCAGTGTCTAGCCATGTCCCTGTTTTCTACAACAACAGTATTGAAAGCTCAAGAGAGCAGCCGTGCTCTGATACCAAATGTCGAAATATGCCTCGATCAGTCAACTGCTTGAAACAAAAATCAGAACAATTGCGTAAACATGCAGACACCACAGATCTTTTTTGAAAACACACCAAAGATCAAGTGACAATGAGAGGATGACAAATTGAATGTGTGATTTCCTGATTACAAGACAAATACTAGAAGTTGTTACAAAGACAAATGAGCAATCCCAGCCTAAACATCAGTGCTACTGGTTTGCTTCGGCTGCTACTTCTTCCATGGCAGTGGAGCTCATGAAAAAGTAACCCTTGACCGCTGACGACAATTTGTTGCTAGACAAGGCCATCTTGCTTCTTGCCTTTCGGCCATTGTGCCCGCATCTCAACGCCGATCGTACTTTACATCATCCGATTACGATCCTTGTTGTGAAAGTCCTTGGTCATAAATTGTGTCTGACCAATTGTTGATTATGCGTAATGATCCCCTTGTGAGTTGGTCATTAAAGCTAAGTCTGTTGTTGTGTCTTGTGCATTGTGTGTCTTTCCATTGTCGACATGCCACCAAGGCCTCTTGCTTGTGATCTTGGGAGTCCATGACCGGCTATTTTGCAAAGCCACGCAAAGAAATAACTACTGATACTGAGTTGTTCTAATGAATAATACGTCCCATGGGTTAATGGAGGCATGGGACTACCCTCTCTGCTGATCCCAGGCCAGGCTAGATAGAAGGAAGAAGAGTGGTGGATGCGGAGGATCAGGGAGAAAGTGGCACCTCCTTTGGCCCTCTATGGATTTTTTCCCCTTAGAACATATGCCATTTTGCAACACCATTTACTCCAAAAAATCAAATTCACAATGAAATTCCTATGCTAATCACAAGCATGCCAAGAATTCCAAGCATTTGGTAGCAAGTACCACAATGATTGGCCAAAGTGAGCACATGTCATTAATCATTACTACACCATCGCACCATGTGTGGTCAAATTTCACAACACATAGGATGAGCCAGTATCGATCATGGGGAGCAATTCAAGTACGGGCACACTAGGCATATGCTAGCACCCTTCACATAATGGTGGCACCATGTGGATATAGTGCACAATTACTAGTGGAAGTAGGCATACATGTACCATGACCACACCATTACATCGTGTGGTCACCTTTTAAAAGTAATAGCACGAGACATTGGTTGCAAAATGATGACAGAGTGAGGGATGACAGAGAGGAGAAACTAAGACAAGGGCTACGGAAGTGAAAGCAAACAAGATGGAAGATATCTGTAATGGATGTGAGTTCATCTCTTGCATAGAAACGTTGTCAGAGTCCGGAAAATGGCGTTTCAAGCTTGTTCGAGGATTATCTCCTCCAGGTCACTCTCTAGGCAATCGTCATCAACGACCCATACAGGGAGTCTTTGGAGGCCCGTTTCCATTTTTAGCTTACCCCCTCGTTCTAGGTCCCAAAAGATGGGGGTATTACACCCAACTCATGAGTTTGCACGAGATATCTGTGTTTGTAACTTGAAGTACTTACTACAAAATCTTTACTTTTGTAAATTGGCTGCTGTGCAAATTTGTTGCATGCGTTGCACAATCGGTGATTTTACACCTCTCTCTCTCTCTCTATCTCTCTCTCTCCCTCTCTCTCTCTCTCTCTCTCTTTCTCCCTCTCTCTCTCTCTCTCTCTCTCTCTTGCTCTATCCCTCATCCTCTATCAGTCTTGTTAGCAAGGAGGACAAGCGAGGACGACGACACAAGACCACAGGCCTTTTCCTTGAGGCCATTGTGGCCTTTCAGCCGCTGATCGAGCTGGCTCGATCAGCGGCTGGTGGCTAACCAATGAGTGGTCAGTCGGTCACTTGACCGGACGCCGTCCATCCGATTGGCCAGCCGGCCAACGGCCAGCTATAACGAGTGGTTGGCTACCGGCCAGCCCTCAATGTAAGGAGAGATAGATGTGAACCACCTCCTCACTATTGTAAGGTGGGAGGGTCAAATTTTCCCTCCCACTACATTCCCCCCACTCATCTTCAACCATGCAGCTTCATGCCCAACAGGTAGGAGCTCCAGGAAGTGAATCACCAATATTATTAGACAGTGTTAATAACTCCAATCACCACCTAAACATGAGCACGTGCACGACCACATGCACGATGATACATAGGTTGTTTAGACTCATGTATCGCCTTAGTATGACAGAAAGGCAAGAGGCCAAATGCCAAATCAAAGGGTATTTTACAAAAGGGTGGATCAAGCCGAATAGCTTGCTATAAAGTGCGCCGGTCCTTCTTTGGAAAACACGGATGGTGGTTTACTCATGTGCGTAGAATACTGACCACTAAACAAGCTGTCGATAGAAACTTGGTTCTCCGTAGCGCGGATTGATGGCCTGTTTGACAATCTCCAAAGGGCAAAAGTCTTTCATCCTTGGATTTGACTCAAGGGTACCATAAAAAATAGGGTCAATTACTTCGTTAGCTACGAGTGCGAAACTTTATTGTCTTAGGTGATTCGACTCGCAACTTATTCACAATACTGGTTCCTGACAGAACTTATTTGCAGTAAGTAGCCCCGGTCTCCGCGGGGTCGCTCCGATTTTTTTAACCGACCAATTTGAAATCGTTCTCCTAGCCTCGAACTTAGACAGAAGATCTTTCCTAGTCCGAACGTGTTATACCGGAGAATTATATGTCTAAATCATGCGACAAAAACTTTTTGCAGACACCATACCTCAATCTAGGTTTATCTAATAAGAAAATTTGCCTCATTAGAAAGAAACGAACCACGCATCAATTTCAGTGATATCAAAAATTAAATAAATTAAAAAAGGAAAATATTTTTCATTTCATTATAATTCTAGGGGAAGTTTCAATGATTTTTTAGCTTGAATGATAGTGTATAAAGAATCAAATAAAAGCAGTATAAAGTTTTTGCACACTTCTTCTACGAATAAAAAGTATTGGATAAATCGTGAAATTAAAATTCACTTAAAATAAATTTGTTGCGCATTCATTAATGTCACGAAATAATGAAATGGTGAATGAATTAACAAAATTCTATCTTTTCATGTCTTAAAGAGTAATTTTTATCTTTTACCTTTGTTTTCAACATGGAGGCAATTCAAAGATTTTTTTTCATGTTTATAAAGACATGAAAAGAAAGAAATAATGTAAAACATTATCTTAAGGATAGAATTCTTAAGATGTTTCATAAAAATACCGTTTTATGGTTATGGATTCAGGATGAATGATGAAATTTAAATATTCTCAGAGTATTTATCTGTATTTAATTCCTTTTCAAAAAAATTTCAACCCGTGTGAAAACTTTTGTAAGGATGGTTTAAGAATTTTAATATCCCCAAATATGTGGTGGAATTTCAATTTACGTTGTTAAGACCAAATTTAATGTTCGTCATGAAAAAATGTAATATTCGAACATCATATTGTGAGAGTCTTTTGAAATTAATTAATTATAAGTTTCCATATCATTAATTAATTAAAAAACCTCTTCAAACAAGATGTTTTAGTATGAATCTTTCCATGAATGGCATAGTGTAGGGTCTTAAAAACTTGAAATAGAATTAAATTACATGTTTGTGGATATTAAAATTCTTAAACCATCCTCATAATAGTTTTCAGCTGGGTTTAAAATTTCCTCAAAGAAATGAAATATAAAAGAAAAATGAGAAATGTTTTCAATTTCATCATTTATACAGAATTCATAACCATAGCACTATTATTTTTACGAGACATCACAAACGTTCTATCATTAATATAAATGTTTGCATTATTTCTTCCTTCTTATGTTTTTTTCAACATGAATAAAAGATTTGAAATTCCTCCATATTGAAAACAAATTTGAAAGAAAAATTTTACTTTTGACATCATAAACAAATAGAATTGTGTCCATTAATTTACGATTTCATAATTCTTAAATTTGATGAGGGCGCAAGTTTTTATTTTCAAGTGGCATGTCATGTCATCTTCATTAAACTCATATTAATTATTAGATAATGAATAAAAAATTTCATTTCATTTTTATTTGATTCTTCATGCATTATCATTCAAGCTACAAAATAATTGAAACTTCTTGTACTCATATTGAAATGAAAAATATTATTCTTTTTTATTTTTGTATTTTATATTTATCACTTAAGTTGAGGCGTGATTCGTTCTTTTTCTGATGAGGCAACATTTCTTATTATATAGACCTAGATTGAGGAATGGTCTATGTGCAAAAAGGTTTTGTCGCATGATTCTGACATATAGTTCTTCACTAGAACATGTTTGGACTAAGAAAAATCTTCTGTGGAAGTTCACGGTCAGAAGGTTGATTTCAAATTGGCCGGTGAAAAAGATTGGAGCGGCCCCGCGGAGACTGGGGCTACTGACTGCAAATAAGTTTTGTGAAGAACTAGTATTGTAAATAAGTTGCGAGTTGAATCACCTAAGACAATAAAGTTTCGCACCAGTCACTAACGAAGCAATTGTCCCTAAAAAATACACCTGGAAAGATGATGTACCCAAATTAACATTTTGGACGAACATGGGGTATTATCAGTTTCGTGTTTTGTACTTTGAGCTAACAAACTCCCGGGCAACCTTCCAAGGAGATATGAACCGAAAGTTTGTCAAGCAACTCGGTGAGTTTGTCTTGGTTTACGTGGATGACATCTTTGTTTTTTCTTCATGAATAGAAGAGTACATAAGACATTTACGCGAATTCCGCGTAATCTTTTGGAAGAAAAAGTTATATGCAAAGGTGAGCAAATACAACTCTCCACAAGATGAGCTCAAATACCTTGGACACATAGTCAGCAAGGACAATATCCGTGTCGATGAATACAAGGTCCAAGCCATAGTAGATTGGTTGTGCCTAGAAAACGTTGGACCTATTACGTCTTTCCTTTGCCTTGAAAATTACTTTTGATGGTTTATGCAAGTGTATGTGACCTTTGTAGCTCCACTATCCAAGCTCACACAAAAAGATGTACATTAGGGATGGACAATTGAGTGTGAGAACGCTTTTCTTAAAGTCAAAGAACTTATATCCTCAGTTTTTGTCTTGGCTCTTCCACATCTATCGTAGTCATGAAAGGTGCGATGTGATGCGTCGGTAGTAGGATTCAGAACATTTTTCATGCAAAATGACCATCAAATCGTGTTTGAAAGCTGGAATCTCATCCCTCGAAAGACACAATTAATGAATGGTGATCAGGAGCTCTTTGGTATGGTACATGCTTTCAATATGTGGCATTGTTACCTCAAGGAAACGAGGGGGACATGGCATTTTTGACAGACCATAATGTGTTTTTTCAAAGACAACTGAATCTTTAAGAACGATAGGCGCTTTGGAGTGAATACTTGAGCATGGGAGTATCGGTCAAGACGCATCAATGTGGCTGATCAACTACGTGGACCGCCTACAAAAATAGAAGTAACTACTAAGGTCGTTGGGTGATTTACGGGCATCACAATAGTTAGAATACAAATACCAGACTCCTGTGGCAACCACCTCGAGGGCTTATCCACTAGAATGGTTTTATAAACACAATCGGAATGGGATACCATGTGGATTCTTAGTTTCAAGACCCTTTGAACCTTGACAAGAATGGATTGGTGGAGGCCGTGGGAGTTAACTTATACGAAGAAAAATTCGTGCCGCACTCGGGGGACCTTCAAGCGAAGATTCTCTCCTAGTTCCACGACTCGCAGGTGGCAGGTCACGTGGAACATCAAAAGGCGGGAAAGGCAATCTCGGACCACTATTACTGGCCAGGATGGAGTACCGATGTCAACAAGCATTGCACGAAAGGCGACCCATGTCTTCGAAACAAGGCTAGTAAAAAAAGGCATGCAGGACTCCCTAAATAGCCTCCCATCCCTAGGACTCCATGGGAGTGCATTCGCATGGACTTTAGCAACGGTCTTCATGACATGGTCCACGACCAAGATGCAATACTAGTGGTAGTGAATCTTCTAAAAAACATGGCATATTTCATTCCTAAAACCACTGAAGTGAATGCAGAGGAGACTGCCCGTGTCTTCTCCAAGGGTTTCGTGAAGTACCACGGCATGTCGTGTATTTCTTCCAGTCAATAGAGAAAATGTATTAGTAAACTCTGGCAAAACATGCACAAATACTTCAGTAGCGAGTCTCAAACATCAACAACAGTTCACCCTTACCGACGGACAAATAATCCGCATGAATCACAATCTTAAAGGGGGAAGACCGCTAGCCATACTAAGCGACAAGCTACAGCTTTGGGAAGTTGCCTTCATTTGCAGCGGAGTGGTGTGGTCCATTGGCCGTTCAAGTTGAGCCCAGCTGGTTGGTCTTGAAAGACATCCAAGAACTCCACCAATACAGATTTTATCTCTTGCAGTGTCTCTTCCTTCACTTTGTCCTCCACTTTCCATAGCCGAGCCAAGAAGTATCCATAACACCATCAAATACGTCTCTTGATCTGCATCACGAGCAAGTTGGCATGGACCTTAAGGGGAGTCTGCAACAGTTCCTTAATTAGAATAAGAGTAAAGAAACAATGTCCCTTCTGAATGATGAAATATTCTGATTCAAATCACAGAAGAGCCTTGTTCTCGTGGAGTCAGAGATCACCTAGAATCACGCCAAATGGGTCCCGAAGGTTGAGTACCTTCAGTGTTGTACTTTGTGCAACCTTGAATATAGATTTTCCCTTCGCAATAACGCTTACAGGTACCATTCAATTGTCACCAGTGACAACTGAACCACGTGATGGCTCGAACTTGAGGCCTACCTGTCGCGTAAAGCCAATATTAACAAAGGATTCATTCCACACTGTGTTAGCTAGTACTTTCATAGGAACACTGGCTAGATATCCTTTGAACTACATTGTCGTGTTGCTTCCTCTCTTCTGAGTGAACACACTCCATGATGCCAAGCCGAGTTTGTGATAAACACAAAATTAGTAAAGAAATTCTGAAACTCACATGATTCACCCACTTGGATCCACACCTTCTAGCTACGTTTCCATTTGACAAGCACCTTCCAGACTTAACATTTGACTGGGTCAAGATTGTCGTGATTGAGCACATCACTTTGAAGACGTTTGCTTCAATCACGATGCCACAAAATTCTTGCGTAGTTGTCGGTGTTGCCACCACAAATCATGTTCAATTGTATATCTTGTCCAGAGATGCAAGTTTTTGTGAGTAATGAGAATCAGGTGTAGAATGAGGTTCAACAAGAAAGTAGAAAACAACCAAGAGATTTGAACTCGTCATAAATTCAAATTGTGTTACATCCTCATCCAAAAACATGAATCTACACTCATGATCCATCTTTCTCCCTGAGTGGTCTCCACTAACATCACTCAGGAGTTGGGAAAACCTGTACCACGTCCTTGTCCCTTTTCACAGCCGAGCCCATTGCCCACGGCCCTGACCACGGCACTGACTGTGGCCTCCTGCTGCACCATCCCCATGAGGCGTTGTGGCTGCCACCAATGTCGTGGCCTTTTGTCCATCACCAACAGCCTTAGGGCACTGAGCCTTAAAGTTGCTGGGCTTCATATGTGTGGCAAAGACAGCCGCGGAATGCTGTGTTGTGATCCTCATGTGCAGCCTGTAGCTCGTCATTGTCGCGGTCACGCTTCTGGTTGGGGGCCTTCTTCCCATCGGCCTTCTTGACTAGTGGATTTGTAGGTTACTTTTCCTTAGCACCCTTATCTTTCTTGGCCAGTCCTCCAGTTCCTGCAATGTCCATGCGCGTATCACAGACTTGTTGCACACACACATTTGGCCGTGCATTCAAGTAGTGCTTTAGGTTTACTGAATGCATTTCATTCATGTAGTCATGCAACACTGTCCAACTTGCCCAAGCCTGTCCGGTTGACGTTGTGGTGGTCTTGTCCTTTAGCTTCTTGCTAGCAAGACCATCATGCAAGTACTCCATCGATAAAAAAATTGGGTACTTGAAGGTCTAAGACCCATTGCCCCTGTTGAAGCTTTCGGCTTCCTCCATGACTGTGGTGAAGTCGCTCAAGTAGGCCTCGAGCGAGCTATCCATGTGCTTGAAGTCCTTGGTCTTGTGAAAAGCACGTTGTGCCTCCTCGCACTGGGTGCACATTTTATGCATGAAAGCATGAAAAGCCTCACACGGCATGGGCTGCCACTCGAAGTGTGACCGCTACACTCCCGACTTCTTGAATACGTACTTGAAGAACTTTAAGTAGTGTCATGACAAGGTCATCCTACTGGCCGAGTGGAGCCTTGTGTACACGCAAAATGTGTTCCATGCAATATAGCGAGTTGGTTCTGGAAATGAGCAAAAATTATGCTCCAATGGAGGCAAAACCCAGAGGCACAGGGGAGAGACACTACTCTCTTCCCTGACCCTCTACAACCTACTCTATCCTACTTCTATTCTGTTGGGATCTGATAGAGAGGGTAATCCCATGCCTCCACCAGTCCACTAAAGTTACCCGTTTGCAAGGGAACACCTCTGAGCAACAACACATATTATGTGGGCTTTTGCAAAATCAAGCGAAGAGGTATTACGGAGCTCCGATGGACCGGAGCCGCTGACGTGGAGCATCGATAGGGAATGCTAGAGGCAGACACTGAAGATTGGACCAGAGCGACTGGCCAGTTTCGATTATCGATCTCATTATCAATTATTGAACTTCATCCATGGCGTGTAACTTCCAGAATGAAAATCAATGGTCTACGGCCGATGAATAAATCTGGGAAGGATTGCAAAGACGAGTAGGGTACCAACAAGGACACATTTATTGCACAACGAGGGGACAAATGGTGTACAACTTGGGTGCAAGAAGGTTGCAACTAGGGCACAACTAAGGAAAACCTAGGTTGTAACTATGGTGCAACCAGGCTGTAACTAGGGCGAATCTAGGGTAAAACTAGGGCTTAACTAAGGGAGAAGCAGGGTCCAACTAGGGTGCAGTAAGGACGTAGCTAGAGCACAGGTAGGACGTAGCTATGATGGATGGAAGCTGCAACTAAGACGTAACTAGGGTGCTACCACGGTACAAACTAGGTGCAACTAGGGTGAAACTATGCCTCAAGTAGAGTGCAACTAGGGTGTTACAAGAACACTATTTTGGTGCAACTAGACAGAAACTAAGGTATAACTTAGACGGAAGAAGGGTGTAAGACAAGGGCATAATTAGGATGTAACAAGAGCACAACTAGGACGCGATGAGGAGCAACCAGCTTGTCACTAGGGAACATCTAGCGCGCAACTAGGGCTTATCTAGGGTGCAACTAAGGTGCAACTAGCACGCACCTAGGGTGCGACTAGGGTGCAACTAAGGCGTGTGTAGGGTGTAACAAGGGAACTAGTCCGTTATTATGACACAACTAGGTCACAACCAGGGCCGAACTATGAAAAAATGAGGATGCAACTAGGTCATAACTAAGATAAAATTATGGTACATTCGGGTGCAACTAGGACGCAACTAGGACATAATAAGGATAAAACTAGAGACTCAACTGGGGCCTAACTAAGGTGTAACTAGTGTGCAGTTATGTGTTATCCAGTGCGTGACTAGGGCACAACCGGGACGCAACTTAGGTACAACTAGGGCAAGGAATGGGTGCAATAAGGGCATAACTAGGGCTCAAGAAAGTTGTAACTGTGGTGCAACTAGGATACAACTAGGATACAACTAGGATACAATTAGGGTGAAACTAGGACGCAACTAGGAAGAAACTAAGGCACAAGTAGAGCTCAACTAGGGTGCAACTATAGCATGACTAGTGTATGACTATGACTCTATCATGGTGTAACTAGAGCACAAGTAGGGCACAAGAAGGGTGCAACTAGGACTCAACTAGAATGCAACTAAGGTGCAATTCCAACATAACTAGCGCATCATGGGCCCAACTGAGGCATATCTTGGACACAACTAGGGTGCAGCCAGGATCCAACTAGGACACAATTAGGTTACAACTAGGTTGAAACTAGGATGTAACTATGGCATAGCCAGGACACAACTAGGGAGTTGCTAAGGTGCTACTAGGACGTAACTGGAGTACAACTAGGCTGCAACCAAGACGCAAGTAGGGAAGAATTAGGGTGCAACTGGGGCAAAACTAGCGCAAAACTAGGACACAACTAGGAGGAAACTATGGTGTAGCAAGGGGGCAACTATTCTGCAAGCAAGACGTAATTGGGGCGTACATAGGGCACGGCCAGGAAACAACTAGGCTGAAATGAGGGTGCAACTAGTGTGCAACAAGGCCGCAACAAGGTTGTAGCTTTGACGCACTTTGGATACAACTAGGGTGCAACTAGGACGCAACCAAGGGCACAACTTGGGCGCATGTACGGAGTAACTACTGTGCAACGAGGACTCTACTAGGGCAGAAAAATGGCATAAAAGGGCAAAACTAAGGCACAACTAAGGCACAGCTAGATTTCAGCTAGGGCACAACTAGGGTGGAGCTAAGGTACAGCTTGGGTACAAGTAGGGTGCAACCAGGGAGCATTTAGGGTGTAGCTAGAGTACAACTAGGGTACAACAAGTGTAAAACTAGGGTGCAAGTGAAGCGCAACCAGGGCTCAACCAGAGCACAACTACGGTGAAGATACAAAGCCCGAAGAGCTCGACCATGGGGCAATGAGGGTGCAAAAAAGGTGCAACCAGGGCGTAACTAGGGTGCAACAACGTTGTAACTTGGGCACAACTAGGGCACAACTAGGGTGTATCTAGCGCGCAAGTTTGATACCTGTATGGTGCGACAAGGGAGCAACTAGGGATCATTTCAAGGTCACTAGGATGCAACTAGAGCGCTACTAAGAAGCAATCAGGGCGGAATTAAGGTACAACTAGGTTACAATAGAGGTGAAACTAGGGAGTAACTAAGGTGCAAAAAGGGTACAACTAGCGTGGAGCTAAGCCACAACTTGGACAAAAGTAGGGTGCAACAAGGACGCAATGAGGTCGTAAATAGGACACAATAAAAGTGCAACTAGGGTATAACTAGGACGTAACTAGGATGCATCTAGGATGGGACAAGGGCGCAACAAGGGCACAACTAGGGCATAATCAAGAAACAACTAGGGGGAAACTAGGTTATCACTAGGATGCAAACAGGGCATAGCTAGGGTGCAACTAGCTTACAACCATGGCGCAAGTAGGACACAACGAGGGCACAACTAGGGGGCAACCAGGGCACAACTAGAACGCAACTAGGGCACAACTAGGGCACGACTGGGGTGCAACTAGGGCGTATCTTGGACGTAATCAGAGTGCGACTAAGGTGCAACTAGGTTGTAACTAGGGCACAACTAGGGTGCAAGTGGGGGCACCCTAGTTGGAGAAAAACTAGGGCACAGCCAGATCGTACCCAGGACGTAGCTAGGACGTAATGAAGGTGCAATTGGGTTGTAACTCAGGCACAATTTGTGTGCAACTAGAGCGTAACTAGGGTAAAATTAGAGGAGACTAGGGTGTAACAAGTGTACAACTAGGGTGCAACAAGGGCAGAGCTAGGGCATAGTTGGGGTATAACTAGGGTGCAACTAGAGCACAAGTTGTTCGCAAATGGGGCACGACTAATCTGCAATTAGGACTCAAGTAGGGCGTAACTAGGGTGTAGCTAGGGTGAAACTAGTCTGCAAGAAGGATGCACCTAGGGGGTGGTTAGGGCTTAGCGAGGGCGGTGTAAGGATATAGCTAGGTCGCAACCAGGATGGATTCGGATAAAGCACAACTAGTAGTGCGTAAGTAGGACACACTTAAGGGGCAACAAGGGTGTGACTATGGTATAACTAGGGTGCAACTAGGATTCAAAGAGGGTGTAACAAGGGCAGAAGAAGGGTGTAAGGAGGACGTAACTAAGGCACAAGTAAGGTGCACTAGGGTGCAACTAGGGTACAACTAGATTGCAAGCATGATGCAACGAGGGAGAAGCTAGTGCTCAACCATGGAACAACTAGGGTACAACTAGGGAGCAACATGGGCACAACTATAACAGAATCAGATCACAACTATGGTGCAACTAGGAATGAACTTGGGCACAACTAGGGCACAACTAGGATGCAACATGGGGAGAGAGAAATGAGATTTGTTGAGGTGCATTTTAAACGTTTATGACCAGAATTATGATTAGTAGGGTACCCAAGTACCACCCCTAAAATCACTGTCCTTTGCTTAATCAAAAACTACCATTGAAATCAATAATTGAACTTTACCATCATGGTTGTTTGAAAAGGGTACATTTTTACACCTAAGAGTGTTGAAAAGGGTCTAAAACTTCTAAAATGAAAAAAAAAAACTTCTAAGATGTTTTTCAAAACGTGTAAGATCTGGAAAATTCTTAGGTATGTTGCAAAACGTCTAATTTCTAAGAAGCTCTTGGGCCTTTTGTAAAAATTCCAACTCTTTAGACATTTTGCAAAGTCCCTAGTAGATCTAGAACATTCCCTTCGACGTTTTTCAAAACAACTAAGATTTAAAGATTTCTAAGACGTTTGGAAAACAAAAAACATCCATTAATTTCTGAGACGTTTTACAAAATGTTTAAGATATAAAGATCGACTATTGAAATATAGCATCATAATCGTTTGACATGGGTGAAATTTAAAGACGTGAAGGATGTCCTCCATTAAGGACAAATGGTCGTGGCTTACGGTGTGATGTGCCATGTGGACTATTGTGGTCTGTGACTTCTTGTGATCTATGGTTTTCTGTGGTCTGTGGTTTGCTACCTTCAACCCCGACTGGTTGGGAAAGTAGGAAGACATGGTTTGAACTGGAGTGTACTGGCCTCGTGATGGCTGGGAAGGACTTGTTCCAACAAGTGCACTCGGAGGGGGAAGGGGAGGGGAGTAAGAAATCTTCCATTGATTGGCTGTGGAGGTCAACAAAACATATCAGAGTTGGTAGAAATGATTATTTTGAAGTTATGTTGCTGAAATGGACTTGCTCCTTTATACTGTCTCATGTTTTGCTACCTCAGTGTGTCATTCATTATTGCAACAGACTGATGGAACAGAACTGGGGCGTAATGCCAATAGCCTTTATTTAGGTCTACGGAGAAGTAGGGTCCTTCATAACCTCCACCTCCTACCTGTGTAGGCACCTAAGAAAACCCTTCACCTTCACCTTCACCACCCGAGTGTGCATATAATGAAAGCAGTGCGCATGCCTTCCTCTTACTGCTACGCTTGCTGCAGGCAGCCCGCACAGCCAGCGTGTTACCTCGCGTGACTCGACTCTTGCACCAAGGGAAGAAACATCCGAAGAGGGTCGTGAAACCCATGGCACCTTCATCGCACTTGAAGGCGCGCTTGCACCGGCGCTGCGACGCAGTCTCCGGGGATCAACGGGGCAACGACGCAGAGCACTCGAGCTGGGTGCTCCAATTTCGGCCTGACCACACCATCAGCAGGGTTGTTGTGAGGGACCATCGAACATGGGCCGCCGCATGCATGCATGAGAGCGCTGCCTGTTGCGGCAGATTCTGAACGCATCCCAAGACTCCAATGCAGACCTGCAGCGCCCTTCATTGCTCAGAGCAACTACCACAGCCCCTTGCACAGCTTCTTTTCCTGCTTCTCCACGACGAACGGGTTGTCTCCTCCCAGCCATATCCCCTGCCGACTTGCGTCTTTCAGCGCGTTCCTCACCATCCACCACTCCACGCTCGGCTTACGAGAGAGAACTTGCACCGTCGTCTGCCACCAAAAAGAGGAAGGAGAAAAAAAAAACGAAAAGGAAAGAGCAGTCGGAACCCCCCCCAAAAAAAATCTTCTCAAGATGAAACTCTTGGAATGAATACATCCAGTGGATTCAAGGAGTGAGAGTGCATGATGGAAAAGGATGGACGAAAGAGAATGAAACGGCCACACCAACATTTTCTCCTCCCCCCCGGCCTCTCTCTCTCTCTCTCTCTCTCTCTCTCTCTCTCTCTCTCTCTCTCGCACGGGCGTGCGCGTGCGAGCGCTCTCCCCGCCAAGTTTTTCATGTGAGTGGCTCACCATAGACACGTTTTTCACGTGAGTGGCTCACCATAGACACGTTTTTCATGTGAGTGGCTCACCATGGACACGTTGCCGAGCACGCTGGGGACCGGCAGGATTTTGCATGAGAACGCAACGGCGAGATCGTAGCCGTCAGCAGCTTCGCCCTTGAGCTGCACGATCCAATACGGCGTTGACTGGCTGCCTGCGTCCTCCTCCGACATCAGACTCAGCTTCGCCGGCTGCCATACAGAAGCGGAGAGGGTGACAGCACGAGCACAGAGGGGGATTGTCATGCAACTGAGGGCAACTTCCAGGGCACAGAAATCAACAGCCTGCATCCTCGCATCACATTGCATTACATCACATCACATCAAGTTACGTCACATCGCATAACTTCACATTGCATCAAATCACATCACATCACATCACATCACATCACTTCTCATAACTTCATATTGCATCACATCACATCACATCACATCACACCATCTAATTGCATCAATTCTACAGATGCAACCGGCATGCCCCCATCATCGCATAGCATTGCGTCACATTACACCACATTGGTTTGCACCGCATCTCATTGCACCGCATCCCCTCGCCAGCACATGCATCAGCAGCACACGCATCGCCAGCACATGCATCACCAGCACACGCATCGCCAGCGCATGCATCGCCAGCACATGCATCGCCAGCACATGCATCGCCAGCACATGCATCGCCAGCGCATGCATCGCCAGCACATGCATCGCCAGCACATGCATCGCCAGCACATGCATCGCCAGCACATGCATCACCAGCACATGCATCGCACGGTGCGCTAGTCTTCCCGGTGAGCCCACCGCAGGAAAAAATGCCAATCTTTGGACGCTCTGCAAAACCTCTCACATGTGCTTTCTTGCCCATAGACTCCATGTGACAACTGCGTAGAATGACAACTGCGTATAATGACAGAAAAAACCGGCCAAAGGAATCGTCAGGGGAGGGGGGGGGGGGGGGG
>SZWC01003135.1:0-27644 GCA_023375785.1 Penium margaritaceum | reverse complement strand
AATTGCCTTAGCATCACGTTGCACATCTTCTCAGCTTTCCAACGCACCAAGAATCGCATCATTCCGTGGAGGAACGGCCGAGATATGGCCGTTTCCGTGAACCACGGCAATCTGCCGCTGGCAGCACCACTAGCGGCGGTGACGGCCGCCCGAAGCGCCCTCTCTGGCAATAACACATCGGGGCGCCATTCCGAAACGCCCTTGGCCCTCAATGATCCTTGATTTATTGACTAACCGGGCCCCAAGGGGCGCTTCGGCCTGGATATCCCCGGGGCTCCCACTGGTGTGATTCTCTATGGCACTGCCACTAGATACTCCCTCATTGCCGATGACTTCATAATTCTGTTGATGCATCTTTCGGGTCAAGCCATCATATTTCTTGTCACTAGCACCATCACGCTGCTGCCACCTGCGCAAGGCACATTATGCCAAGCATGTGAGGCTACTAATGCCACAATGTGGGGAGATTCCATGTGTGGCAAGCTTGAAGTCCTCGTTGTGCATGATCTATTATGATGGTTCAAGTGACCTGACATGGCGTGTAGCCTGAATTGTGCCACTATTAGCTATTTATGCTGCATGCCTGTCAGTGAGGATTGGATCGTAATCAAGGGATACTTTTGATCCACCATGATCAAAATTGAGCAAGAAAAGGGAGACAAAACCTTGTAGATCCAATGCATGAAGAAGCATCTCTTCATTCAAATCTGTCTTTCAAATAAGGAAAAGCCTGTCCTCGCTTTTGTCAAGTGAGAGTGGAACATGATGTGCGTGTTTTGTGCAGTGAAGCCAAGACCTCCTGGGACCCCACAGGAGTCCCAGGAGGATGGGATGGCTGTCCCACAAGCTCATGGCAGAGACCACAGTCCCTTGCACAGCTGGTGGTCCTCCCAGCCAGATGTGAACCTTCCTTGCCTCTCTAAAGTCATTCTTCGTGACTGCCCACTGCACTTTGGGTATGTGTGGCAGGATCCAATAGGCAATCTGGAGGAAACAAAAGCAGGCAAAAACCAAGATAAAAAGTGGAATAAGATTACCCTCTACACAAACGACAATGTTCTCTCTGAGATTTTTTTTCCCGCCACTGGTCACACCACATCACCTTGGGGTGACATGCAGGGCTGTTCCTACCCAGATGCCATTTGCAGCATGTGGTCCTTCAGACACCAGCTGTCCAGGCATGTGCACAAGGGGAATATCGACATCAAAGAGAGAAAGTGAAGACACCGCAACCAGGGCAAGAAGTGGTGTCAGAAGTGACAAGAGTTGTTCTCTGAGTCATCTGACCAGTCCTAACCAGCCAACGGCCCATGCCAATGGTTTGGAGCAGCTCTAAGCTCCTCCTTAGAAAAACAGAATGCGGGAAAGCAGAAATTGGCAGCACGTACAGACCAGAGGAGAAGACTGGCAGACCACCGAAATAGCTGACGAGCACACCAGCTGACCACAAGACTAGCAGACCAGCAGACCAGCAGACCAGCAGAGTTGTTGTAGGTTCTTGATGTCTCTGTCTAAACTTTGCTAGTCATTGTGGGGACCTGTTTGTTTCTCCTGAATGTAGTGTATTTACATGGATTTTATGTCTAGCCGTGGTTTTGGTAGTGTCTCCCCACAAAAACCTTGCTTTGTTATTCTTTGCGGACAATGGTAAAATCGTCTAGTTTGTGTTCAACTACTTCTTCCTTCCCCATGCAAATGTTCTCTTAATATCGTTGTACCTTCTCTATCTCTTAGCCTCACTCATCTTTTCCATCTTCATCATTTTCACATTCACACTCATTCCATTGGTCATTTTCTCCACTCTCAGCCACATTCTAGCCTTAAAAATACCCAATTTCTCTCATCCATAATCTGCTAACGTATTGACCATGCTCAGGGAAGAAAGCATTGTTTTCCACTCTACCTGTGACACCCTTACCTCTTAACCCTTTGATCTTGTTCATGCAGACATCGTAGGGACCTTCCCCCTTGATTCCCTTGTCAGTATAGCCCTCCACATTATGTGCCTTACCAATGAGTGTTCATGCATTTGCTTGATATCTAATCTTCATCCGAAGATTGATGTCATTGGTTTCGTCAAGACCTGGCTTGCTCTAGTGAGGACGTATGTGAGTGCCAACTTTGTGCGTTTAACTTTGATTGTGAAAGTTAATTAATGGGCTCCAACACACATTCTTGGGATGCGGATGGAGTCTTCAGCTCCCTGCATACCCTAACAGAATAGCATCTTTGAATGTTGGAGCCGCACATTTGCAGATCGTGTGTGTGGCCTTTTCTCTGATTCCGTTTATTCACTGTTTTCTTTTTCCTTTGAGGCTCTTTTCTACATGTCGTAAGTGTGGGGCTATGTTCTCCATGATCCTCTCACTCGCCAAATCACGCCATTCAAACGTTGGACAGGTCGTCGTGCTCACCTTCGTCCTGCCTGTGTTTGGGATAGTTTCACTATGGACTGAGCTCCACACAACTAGTGAGACAACAAAGTCCTTGTCCCTGGTTGCATCAAAGCAGGGAAAAAGACAACAGTGAAGTCAGCCATGTCAGCCACGTCTAGGCTTTGAAGCTTCTGGTTTCCGTTCCAATGCCGTGTTACCAAACCTTGCGATTCTCAGATCTCTGTGGACGTGTTTGAGTGTGATCTCAATCGTCTGTCCTCAGCTTTGTCCCTTGATATTCTCTTGCTGCTTTGAGGACTTCCGTTACTGGTCCATCCTCAGGGTAGCATGTGTGCCTACCTCAACATCTCCCCGCAGTTGAAGGCATGGCAACTTTAGGACCCAACTCACTATCGTATTATCAAGTCTCGTGGCACCGACTTCTTTTAGGCTCTCACCTTCTGCAATCTGTCTAGCATTCTGTTGCTGGCCGCAGGCCACATTCCCACATCTGCTGCTTCTAGAAAGATGGGGAGCCTGGTCCTGTTGATGGGTCCGTCTGGGCATCCTCACCTCTGGTCCGGTCTCCGGCTGTTGACGATCCAACAGTTTTGGCTGTGGGTCCAGCAGCCTCATTGCTCCCCTCTTGCACGCTTGATCCTGTGCCAGTGTCAGTGTCAGGAATGCTGTCCTGGCGTGCCCTGAACTGCCTAAGTGTGCACGGCTTCTTAGTGCAAGGAGACTTCCAAGAGCGGTGTGTGCTTTGGGTCGCCACAACACCAAGTGAGCAGAATTCTGGCAGAATACAGATTGCAGAAACTGAGAAAGGCAGCGAATCATTAATGGTTAGTTCTTTTGGTGAGATTACATCAGATTCTTATAGCCTGTGATCTAAGTTTTCCAACGCATCCAAGTACGCCCAAAACGGAGCAGATAGCCCCTGCTACGTCCATCCAAGCAACCCTTGGTGGAGCCGCCTTTGGCTGCCGCCAACGTGAGTCGTCTCCGACACGAGCCGACGACGGCTCGAAGCGCCTTTCTTTGATTGACAAGTAAAAGGACGGCTCGACCTGGTCCAGGGGACCTCCCTGGTTGCTTCCTCTAGGACCTTGGGGTCTATGGAGCCAGTTGGAGCTGAACACGGACCACCGGCGGTGGAGTATCCCGTCACCCCAGACTGGTACCAGATTCCACCCGCCTCACCACCCGAACTTTGGGTAGGGCTAACTCTCTGAATTCTCAACCAAATCGAGCAACTGAAAGCTCGAAATCGCATGGCAAAATCCAAGGAGTCCAAATCTGCAATCATATTGGACATCCAATTACTCTCTTGTGGTCAGACCAGGAAAACGGCAAACGGCAACCATGGTAGGGGCACTTTTTAACAATCTCCCCCGTGCACCTTCCATGCCGGATGCCTCATGCTCACTCTTTACTCGTCCGCTCCAGCGCCTTCAAGCCCTTCACAGCTTGTCAACCCTAGCCCTGCAAGGCTGATGACATGCCGATCCTGGGGCTGCGCCTTGGTCAAGCAATCTGCGAGCATGTTCTTTGTGTTGCAATGCTGCAGCACAACCTGTCCCTTCTCCACCATGTCGCGCGCGTAGTGATAGCACACATCGATGTGCTTCGTCCTCCTGTGTTGCGTCGGATTGTTGGTCAGCGAGATGGAGCCAGTGTTGTCCTCCTCAACCACCGTAGGCTCCTGCTGCGGCACGCCCAGTTCCCCCAGCAACTTGCGGAGCCACACCGCTTCCTTGACCGCCTCGGCCAGAGCGACGTACTCCGCCTCCACTGTGGAGGTGGCGACGCAGTCCTGCTTCCTACTGCACCACGAGACCGCTGCACCTGCGAGGAAGAACACATAGCCAGAAGTGGACTTCCTCTTGTCCACATCACCGGCGTAGTCCGCGTCAGTGTAGCAGACCAGCCGCAAGGGGTCTGACCTCCCCTTTCCGTCGTACTTCAGGCGCGCGTTCCGCGTTTCCTGCAAGTACCGGAGGATGCGCTTCGCCGCCTGCCAGTGTAGTGGCCCAGGGCTGGCCACATACCTGCTCACCTGGCCCACCGCGTAGGCCAAGTCCTGTCGAGTCGCCACCATGGCATACATCAGGCTGCCCACCACAGATTGGTAGGGCACCTCCGCCATGTCCTCCTTCTCCTCTTTAGTTTGCGGCTCCATCGCTGCACTCAGCTCACAGCTTGTGGAGAATGGACTGCCCACTGGTTTGCAGTCCTCCATGCCGTACCGCTTCAAGACTTCGGCCACGTACTTGGCCTGGCCCAGCTCAAGCGTGCGCGCCCTCTGGTTTCGCGTGATGCTCACCCCGAGGTAATACTCCAGCTCCTCCATATCCGTCATCTTAAATCTGCTGCTCAGTTGCTCCTTGAGCTGCTGCAAAGCCGCCAGATCTGATGAACACAGGATCAGGTCGTCCACGTAGAGTGCGAAAATCTGATGGAGTCTCTTGCTGTGCCGTACGTACACACTGTGGTCTGACTCACAACGCTTGAAGCCGAGCTCCGCCATGTAGCCGTCCATCTGCTGGTACCAGCATGTGGGCGCCTGTTTTAGCACGTACAAGGCCTTCCGCAGCTTGCATACCTTGCCCTCTTGCGCATCCACCCCCTCCGGCACCTCAAGGTAGATCTCCTTGTCGATGATGCCGTTCAGGAATGCCGTCTTGACATCCATTTGGTGGATTTCCATGTCCTTTGCGGCTGCCACCGCGAGGATCGTCCGGATGCTTGTGAACTTGGCGACGGGTGCGAACGTCTCATCATAGTGTTCGCCTTTCCGCTGCGTGTACCCCTTCGCCACTAGCCGCGCCTTATACTTCTCCACCTTGCTTTCCTTGGTGAGTTTCACCTTGAACACCCACTTGGAGCTGATCACCTTCGCCCCCTCAGGCTGATCCACCAACTCCCAAGTGCTGTTCTCAGCAAGGGACGCTAGTTCAGATTTTATTGCTTCGCCCCACTGCTGCCCGCCAGGCCGTGCAAGCGCCTCTTGCACGGTTGTCGGCTCCGTTGCGGCTGCCATCATGCACCGCGTCATGCCGATCCAGCGGCCCGTGCTCGCGTCATACCGCTTCGCCGCATTCCGCTGCCTCCGGCTGCAACGCGGCGACCTTGGCGACGCTGGTTGCTGGTCCTGCTGCTGCTCTGCTGCAACGTTGTCCTCGGCTGCGGGCTCCCCTGCGTCGGCTGCTGCGTCCTCCGCTCCAGCGGCACCTGCACCTGCTGCATTGCCCTGCTGTGCTCCAGCACCGTCATCCTCCGAAGACCCGTCATCGACCTCTGCAGCCGCCGGCTCCTCCTCACGCTCAAGGAGTTGGAACCACTCTCCCTGCTTTGGAGAGTACGCTGCGTCAATGTTGTTGCTGCTACTGCAGTAGCGCTGCTGCTCATCAAATGTGACGTCGAGGCTGGTGATGACGTCCTGCGTCCGTGGATCAAAGAGGCGGTACGCCTTGAGCGCACTCTCGTATCCAACGAACGCGTACGCCTTTGCACGCGGGTCCAGTTTGGAGTCTTTTCTTTGCGCGGCCTGCACCAACGCGTGCGCCTTGCACCCGAATGCCTTCAGGTGCGCCACGCTTGGTTTGTGCCCGCTCCAAGCTTCCTGCGATGTCTTCCAGCCGCCCTTCCCTTTCAGCACTGCTGTTGGGGTGAGGTTGGTGATGTAGCACGCCGTACTCACGGCCTCGGCCCACAAGCTCCGTGGAAGTTTAGCGTCCACGAGCATCGTCCACGCCATGGTGAGTAGCGTCTGGTTCGCACGCTCCGCCACACCATTTGACTGAGGCATGTACGGAGTGGTCAGCTGCCACTCAATCCCCTGCTCCTTCAGCCACCCTCTACAGCCCACGTACTTGCCGCCATTGTCGCTACGTAGCGCTCTGACCTTGCGGCCAGTCTGCCTCTCCACTGCTGCGATGTACTTCTTCAGCCGGTCCAGCACATCGCTCTTCCGCTTCATGAAGTAGACATAGAGTTTTCTGCTGCAATCATTGATGAAGGTGACAAAATACCGCGCACCCCCAATGGACGGCGTCTTGATCGGTCCACACACATCACTGTGCACGACCTCGAGCAGGTTCTCGGACCGCCGCTGTCCGTCTTCAAACGGCTTGCGCTTCGCCTTGCCCACGATGCAAGGCTCGCACTTCTGCTCTGCGGAATCTGCTGCTGTGTCTGCTGCACCGGTGATGTTGAGGCCGCAAACCATGTCGCGCTTCGCCATCTCTTGCACGACTGCGGGCGACGAGTGCCCCTTCTTGCCTTTGGCACCCTTGCTGCCGGACTGCGCCTCCTCCGGGCACTCCTTGGCCCAATGGCCTTCCTTGCCACAGTTATGGCACGCACCCCTCTTGACGCCCTTCTTGCCACCGCCCTTACCGCCGCCTCGTTTGCCGCTGCTGCTACCACCTTGCGTTTTGGTGACCAGGGCAGTTGAGGATGACGAGGTCTCGCCACCACTCTGATGGTGCACCTCGTTGCGGATGTACTCGACGACTGTGCCATAGGTGAGTTTATTCTCTTCTCAACCTCCCAGCACGGTGATGAGAGGGCTCCAACTGTTGGGTAGAGCCATGAGGAGCGCCATCGCCTGCACCTTTGTGTCAATCTTCCATCCCACATCATTGCATTGTGAGGTAAGAGACTCGATCTGCTGCATGGCAGAAATGACATCCTCACCCTCCTCGATCCTCACCATCAAGAGTCGCTTCATTGCGAAGATTTTGTTGGCTAGGGATGTTGATTGGTGAATGGAGCAGAGCTTCTTCCACGCGTCAGCTGCCAGGTCGCAGCCGTGGATGAAGCCCCACTGAGATTCATGCAACGCCGACAAGAGGAGCATCAGCGCCTCCGTGTTCTTCTTCGCAAAGGACGTCTTCTCCTCGTTCGTTGCGCTCGCATCTTGAACCTCTGTACCCTTCATAAGATCCAACAGTCCCTTGTGTGCGATGTAGATCTCAAAATGCCACCACCACAGCCCAAATCCAGGGCCGCCCATGTACTTTTGGATGGGCGAGGACTCTGGCTTCTGCGCCATGTTGAACTTCTGCAAAGGACAGTCTCAGAGTGCGACGGCGACGTCGCCCGGAGCGACACTCCCGTGCGTTGCGGAAGTCGTGAACGTCTTGGTAGGCAGGTCAGGGCTGTGGGCCCATAACCCTTTGTCAGGAATGCTGTCCTGGCGTGCCCTGAACTGTCTAAGTGTGCACAACTTCTTAGTGCAAGGAGACTTCCAAGAGAGGTGTGTGCTTTGGGTCGCCACAACACCAAGTGAGAAGAATTCTGGCAGAATACAGATTGCGGAAACTGAGAAAGGCAGCTAATCATTAATGGTTAGTTCGTTTGGTGAGATTACATCACATTCTTATAGCCTGTGATCTAAGCTTTCCAACGCATCCAAGCACGCCCAAAACGGAGCAGATAGCCCCTGCTACGCCCATCCAAGCAACCCTTGGTGGAGCCGCCTTTGGCTGCCGCCGACGTGAGTCGTCTCCGACACAAGCCGACGACGGCTCGAAGCGCCTTTCTTTGATTGACAAGTCAAAGGACGGCTCGACCTGGTCCAGGGGACCTCCCTGGTTGCTTCCTCTAGGGCCTTGGGGTCTATGGAGCCAGTTGGAGCTGAACACGGACCACCGGCGGTGGAGTATCCCATCACCCCGGACTGGTACCAGATTCCACCCGCCTCACCAACCGAACTTTGGGTAGGGCTAACTCTCTGATTCTCAACCAAGTCGAGCAACTGAAATCTCGAAATCGCATGGAAAAATCCAAGGAGTCCAAATCTGCAATCAGATTGCATATCCAACCACTCTCTAGTGGTCAGACCAGGGAAAAGGCAAACGGCAACTATTGTAGGGGCACTTTTTAACAGTCAGTCCCCTTTGACACACCTGATCACGTGCCGGTGACAGGCCCTTCTGGCACACCTGATACCGTCGGAGTGTCAGTCCCCTCCAGCACACCTGATTCCGTGTCAACGAGAATTCCCTCTAGCATATCTCGTCTATTGCCTGTGTCCATTTCCTCTAGCACATAGGGTCCCGCTCCAGTGAAAGTATCTCCAGTTGCACCTGTCCATAATTCTCCTGCATCCTCTCCTCTTCCCTGTGAGGCCACAACCCTTACAGTTGTGGCCCAGCCGCCTGCTATACAACAGAAGGTGATCACATGAGCATCGGGCTATTCTCACGAGCCCAGTGGCTTTCTTCAACCGCTGGCCTTTAGGGCATAGTAGACTGCTGATTTGACAACTAGACGCTTGAGTCACAATTTTCTGAGTGGCGGGCCTGACAGGAAGGCACGGTGGATGCACCTAAGTGTAGTCTACCTGGACACTCAGGCCAAGGCCTGAGTGTCCAGGTAGACTACACTGAGGTGCATCCAGCATGCTGTGTAGGCCATGATTAGGTCTGCTCTGAGTTCTTGGTCGCTTGTACTGTTGCACCTCATCTTGTTGTGATGAGGCCGAGTCTGTAGGTGTGTGTTTTCACCTCTCTGAGCTCTTGCTTGACGGCGCCTGATACAGGCACATTAAATGGGCCACTTTGGGCTGAGGACGCAGAGCTGTGATATACTGCCTGTGAGGATGAGTTGAGAGCCATCCGCGGGCACGGTGTCTATGAGCTTGTCAACCTCCCAGTGGGGTGGAAGGTAATACAGGCCAAGTGATTCTTTCACAAAAAGGTGAAGCCTCACAGCATACTGGATCGCTACAAGGCTCGCTTGAAGGTCAAGGGATTCTCACAGGTTGGGGATGTGGATTTCACTGACGCATTTGCACGTATTGGCCATATGACCACCGCTCGCACCTTGTTTGGGATTGTTGCTCACCAAGATTGGGAGCTGCACCAGATGGATGTGAACAATGCATTCATCCATGGCACTCTAGAGGAGGAGATGTACATGGTCCAGCCACCATGTTTTGAGATCGGTGACAAGGTGTGGTGCTTGCGTTACGCAGTCATCCCAATGCTTGAACTTGGAGATCACTGGCACAGTAACACATACCGGCTACATGCAGAGTGATACCGACCCGTCCCTCTTTCTTAGGCAAACAACTAAGAGCTTCACCGCCATCCTAGTATATGTGGATGATCTCCTGATCATGTCTCCTTTTAAGGAGGCCGTGAATGAGGCCAAGCCAGTCCTTCAAGCTGCCTGCCTAGAGGATAAAGGACCTTGGTCCTGCACTTGTGTTCCTTGGGATAGAGATCGTACGTGATCATTAGAGACATAATCTTGCTGCATCCGGCACGTTCCACCCGCGTTGTGGGAGAGTGGTTTGCTAACCTCGTTGGTGCAGTTCCCACAACCTCCAGCCCTATCACACTTGACGTGTAGGATGTCGTGAAGGTGCATGATCTAGTACAACTGGGGGAGACAAGGGACATGACAATTATTGTGCCTCATTGGCTCTCTAATGTACTTTGCCATGACCTCACAACCAAACATCGCTTTTGTTTTCAACCTCCTTGCATAGTTTCTACAATGTCCTCAGAAGAGATCCCTTAACATAGTTGTAAGAGTGGTGTTGTATGTGGTTTTCATTCTGGACATCGGACTATATTTTTTTACTGCAGTGTTTGGTGGTAGTCGACAGTTGGACATACAGTGACTGGGCAAGGAGTCCTGATGGACGCAGTTAGATAGGGTATGTGTTCCTGCTTGGTGACATTGTTGTGTCGTGGCGCAACGACAAGCAGGGTTGCATTACACATACCTCATCCTCAGGTTGACTATGTTTTGCTAGGGGCTTGGGCTGCTGAGGCGGTGTGGCTGCAACGTTTACTTCGTGAGTTGTGTCAGTCTATGTCTTGTGCCGTTCTTCACTGTGAAAACCAGAGTGCTCTTTCCATTGCCGATAACTCTTGTGTGCTACATGCACATAGGAAGCACATCGGTGTGGAGCATCATTTCGCGCATGATCTTGTAGAGAAGCATGTGAGCTGCATCATCTGCGTCGCAACAGACTGACTTCGTGACCAAGATACTGGCATGCGGAAAATTCATGGTGGTTTTTTCTCTCGGTCTTCGTCCCTTGCTTGAAGGTGGCTGAGAGTGGGGCGTTTGAGTATGAAGTATTGAGCATCTCGATGTGCACCTGTGTCAGTTTTGCACGTGTATGGACATGCGTACCATCCAGTCATTTGGGGGTGTTGTGATGTGAGCCATCCCCGTTTGTAACCCACCAGCTGGTCCAAAACAGCTTTTACCGGGTGGTGATCCCACCCACCAGCTGCTCCCAAACAGATGTTATGACATCCTAGATGCTTGGTGAAGTGCTCTGCATTTTTTCTACAGTCCTTAGAGTTTTCTCGGTGGACTGGCTCTTGCACCCGATGTGCATGTTTTGTTTTTTTTGTCCACCGATCAATGTCGGACATGTGCGTGTTGCCAGTCATAGCATCTGGCTCAAGATTCTATACCTCTAGGATTAGGCAGCGTTGCATTTGGATGTTTGTGTACAGAGTTCTGACAAATATAGTGGTTTTGGGCCGGTTCTAGGACAAGCTAACACTTTCCCTGAGGCACTTTCCGTGCGCCGCAAGAGGAATCTATGTTGTGCGCTTAAATGAAAACTATACTAGAGCAAAGGTTGGGGCAGTGGCGATGTTGATGCAGCGTGCGGAATTCCACGCAAGTTGCTTAGTCAGCTGCCCCCTCAGTCTGTTGCTCTAGAGTCTAAGCCTCAGTGCTCTGGATTTGTTACTCAGAAACGCGTGCGCCAGTGTTAGCGTCAGAACGCAGTTGAAAACTGGAAGTAACTGATTACGACTGAAGAATGAGCAACAATGGGAGACCCCTCCAAGTTCTAGCTCCCCCCCACTAGTGTAGAACCTGTTACTCATCTAACCAGCCAATCAGAAAATAGTTCTAGATCTATTTTCTGGCAGGCAGGGTTTTCTCGGTGAGCCCTGCCAGACGCCCGACAGCCCAAATCCCGGGCGTTGTCCGTTTTGCCTGAAAACTGGACCATACCATAATTCCGACACTGCGAACGCACCCGTGTGGTCAGAATCAGCTAGAAAAATAGCAGCAAAGAGTTATGACTGACTGAACCCAGGCAGTGCCTACGACGGTCCACGATGTCAAACAGTGACACGCAGCAAGAGACATGGGTCCTTGGCAGAGGACGATGCTGCAGACGCAATGGCACAGTCAGGACTAGCGCTGGGTGCATGCAGACAGCATCTGCGGTGGCAGTGACCGCCGGCGGCCCAACCGCCGAGGAGGCCTGCCAATGGAGCTGAGCACCTTGCCGGAGGGAGGAAGCTTGAGCAGACTGCGAGTAGGCCTCATCATGCGTCGGCTCCACCGGACGACACTCCAGCAACGTCGAGTCTCGCCGTCAGTCATCTGCACGTCGATGTACACAAGCTGGGAGGAAACAGCAGAGCACAATGAGAGATGCGCAAAAACCAACACTTTCCCATGACTCACAGGCGTAGTGCACATGTGTGAACAAAGACACAGTCAAGAACTAGACTCCCCCAGGGCACGCAGAGACGCAGGCAGGAACAATGAGAGCCACTCACGGACGCACGCCAACCGAACTCACAGCCTTCTTGAACGAGTCGCGTTTCAGTGCCTTGGTCAAGAAGTCAGCCAGCTGCCGTGCTATCTCAACCCACACAATGCTGACACTGCCCTCATGCAACAACAAACACACATAGTGATACTCAACATTGATATGCTTTGTGCGTATGTGATGCACACCGTCATTGTCGGCGATGGCCATGGCGCTCTCATTGTCACAGTGGAACGTTATGGATGCGACGCCTGATGCAACTCGGACAACATATGACGCAACCACACACTCTCGCATGCGCCTGAGCCAAGGGCCACGTACTTAGCCTCACCAGTGTTGCGTGGAATGCACCCCTGCTTTCCACTGTGCCAGGACACAACAGTGCCGCCGATCAGAAAGATCCAGCCTGTGTGACTCATACCGTCTGGACTGGCGGCCTAGTCACTGTCGGTGTAGCCCACTGCGACGACAGAAGGCTGGCGGCGGAACATGAGACCTCACCGAGGAGTCGATACGACATAGCGCAGTATTCAGATCACGGCCTCAAAGTGGAGGTGACACGGCTCTTGAGAAAATTGAGCTATGAGGTTGACGGCGAAAGCGATGTTTGGGTGCGTCGTCGTCGCCAGGAGCATCAGTGACCCAATGAATCGCAAATACGTGGTCACGTCAACTGGCTCCCCAACAATGGCCGGGTCAGGACTGTTCAGCTCTACCTGGCCATCAAGTGACATGCGTGAAGATGCACTGGGCACGAGGGGTAGGTTCTCGGCGAAGCGAGTGGACAGAGTTTGCACATAGGCAACCTGGTGGACGTGCAGGATGCCATGGGAGCGATCATGCTCGAGTTACATGCCTAGGAAGATTCGGACAGACCCGAGATCCTTCATCCGGTAGGAAGTGTGTAGCAGATCCTTGACACGCTGGACGGCAGCCATGTCAGGCGACGTCTTGAGGAGATCGTCGACGTAGACCAGGACAAAGGCGAGGTTCTGGCCTCGTGGGCTGACAAACAGTACTGGGTCAGTGAAACTGCACTGAAGGCCGCTACGAAGGAGCGTGCTGCTCATCTCCTGGTTCCAGCACCGAGTTGACTGTTTCAGGCCGTGGAGGGCCTTCCGCAGCCGCCAGACTCTCCCACTGCCATCGTTAAAGCCTGGAGGCTGCACCATGTAGAGCTCCTCACCCACCAGCGAACCATGGAGGAAGACGTTGCTCACGTCCATCTAATACAACTCCCACCCATGCTGGACAACCAAACTGAAGAGCGCCCAGCTCGTGGAGAATCGGCCAACTGGGACAAAGATCTGGTCGTAATCGATCCCACAGACCTGAGCAAACCCCTTGGCTTTGAGGCGAGCCTTGTACTTGTCCAAGGACCCGTCGGGCTTCCATTTGCACCGAAAGACCCACTTGGCACTGATGGCCTTCCATCCTAGAGGGAGGTCGACGAGGTCATACACGTGGTGCTGCCGGATAGCAGCGAGCTCGCCAGCGTAGGCAGCATCCCAGTGTGTGGCCCAAGGAGAGACTCCAGTCTCGCGCAGGGTAGCTGGATCCTCCGGGCGTGCTATGGAGCGAACTAAGAGAGCGTGATCATCTCGACCTCCAGGTGGGATGCGTGCGAGTGCAGCCATGACAATATGCCGATGCTCGTGATGAAGCATAACATAGCCCAGTGCAGAGCCAGGGTGAAGGTATGCAATGATACCCAAAGTGGTCAGGCCGAGAGCCTTGGTGCCAGGGTCCCCACTCATGACCGTAGGAGTGGAAGAGACACATGGAGCGACAGTGGGCCGAGACGCCACAGGGCGAGGTGCTACGGTCTGCGCACTCACTGACGGCCTGGGTCGGAGGCTGCCGCCTCGGCCACGCGTTTAGCACTGTTGGACAGGAGATGGCATCGAGTCTGACGGGCCGGCGGAGGCGGACAAGGCTGCTGGGTCGAAGGGACAAGTGGATGTGACTAGGGCTGCTGGCCCGGAGGGGCCAGCAGACGCGACTGGGGCCGCCGGCCCGGAGGGGCCAGCGGGCGCGACTGGGGCTGCTCGCCCGGAGGGCCCAGCGGACGCGACCGAGGCTGCTGGCCCGGAGGGGCCAGTGGGCACGACGGGGCCGGCTGGCCCGGAGGGACCAGTGGATGTGACCCGGGGACCAGTGGACGTGACTAGGGCGGCTGGCCCAAAGGGGCCAGCGGGCGCGACTGGGGTCGCCGGCCCGGAGGGACCAGCACGCATGACTGAGGCGACTCGCCCGGTGGGACCACTAGACACGACTGGGACCGCCAACCCGGAGGGACCAGCGGGAGCGTCTGGGGTTGCCGGCCCGGAGGGACCAATGGGTGCGTCTTGGACGGCTGGCCCGGAGGAGCCAGCGGGCACGACTGGGGCTGCTGGCTCGAAGGGGCCAGCGGGCACAACAGGGACTGTTGGCTCGGAGGGACTAAGTGATGTGCCACCCGGAAGCGGCAGGACAGAGAACGGACTCACCACTCCCCCGTGCGACAGGAGCGACATCGACGAGTCGGAGCAAACGAGATCGCGCGGAAACAGCTCCTCAAAGAAGAGGGCATCGCAGGACTCGACGATGCAGTGTCGGGAGGGATCCTAGAAGCGTCAGGCCTTGGACTGACAAGAGACACCGAGAAAGGTACAAGGACACCCGCAGGGCGGGCAGCCAGTGCCGGCTCGCTGACCGCACCAGTGCAGGCACAGCGTGGACTGGCGGGGAAGGGGTCCGTGAGGAATCTGGATCCAGACCTACGTCATGTAGCCATGGCTTCAAAGGAGAAGCCCTCGGAGAGACCAGACTCAACCAGCATGGTGCGGACGGCATCGGCCATGGTACGGTTCCACCTCTTGGAGACGTTGTTCTGGACGGGCGTGTAGGGCGCGGACATCTCGTGGTGAATACCGCAGGAGGCAAGAAACGTCGTGGTCTCACCCATGTACTCACCACTGCAATCGGAGTGAAAGCGGTGAAGAGGTCGACCGCACTCGCACTCTGCAAGGACAAGCTAGTCCTGAATGGCACGAGTGACAACGCTCTTCTGAAGGCAGAAGATCCAGCGGTAGTGAGAGTAGTCGTCAGTAAGGGTGAAGACATAGCAGCCATGCTCTCTGACGGACTCGGTGGGGAGAGGATCCATGACGTAGGAATGGGCCAGGTCGAGAGGGACGGATGCACAGGAGGAGGAAAAAGGGTATGTGGACCGGTGCATTTTGCCCTGAGCGTAATCAACGTACTCCGCGGGGCACGACTAAGGGAAAGTCTCAGAGTCAAGGCCCTTGGCCGGCTGGGTATGGAGTATGCTGTCGACGGTTGCAGAGTGGACGCGGAAAAGGCGGTGGTGCAAGAGACGGGTGCGCTGCGGAGAAAGCGTGCTGGTGACAAGCACATGGCCTGCGGTGGCTGACGGGGTGGCGACTGAAGGAGAGGAGGATAGATGAGGCACGTACCACAGGTTGCCACTGGCGGTGGCGTGGAGAACGAAAAGACCGGATGGATGCAACGACATAGTACCAACACCACACGAGTGCACAACGTCCATGCTCATGCGGTCAAGGGTAGTAATAGACAGGAGGCTAAGCTCAAGACCGGGGATGAAAAGGACATCGGTCTAGAAGACATCTCCGACAGGACCACGGAAACGAACGAAACCAACGCCACGGACAGGTAACACCTGGCCGGAGCCCGTCCAGACACTGGAGACATCACCAACATGACCAAGCATACTGAAGGCCTCGCGAGAGGCCGTCATGTGATGCGTAGCCCTGGAGTCGATGATCCAGGTCTCGGCCGGGTCCTGGACCGGAGTCGCCAGATTGCTAATAGTCACATGGCAGCAAGCAAGAGACGCAGACGCGGTGGAAGGGGGCGCGAGCCGAGACTGCCAATCGTCAAGCCATGTGACGTCCTCACGGAGGGGGACAGGGGAGAAAACAGGGGACGGTGATACAGACGAGGAGTAGGATACGACCAAAACTCAATCTCAGTCATACAAGGTGAGGGGGTCGAGCAGGAGGTGACGCAACTCGCACTTCCCTAGGGGGGAGGGCGAGGCAGGCCGAGCTCGAGCACAATGAACTGCTCCAGCTGTCGCTCACGCGTGGACGACCCGGAAGTGTAGACGGAGTGTGAGGTGATGGTGCCGGAGCTATGATAGAGGGAAGACTACCCGGTGAGTTGAACGGCGGTGCCGACGGCTACGGATGATACTGCTGAGGAGCTGGCGTCTGCGGGACCGGGGTCGTGGTCAGAGGAGTGGAGCTGCTGGACGGGGTCGAGGCATGAGAGGCGGCGAAAGTGACAATTGTGGAGACGAGACGACGCTCCCGCTGGCGGCGCATGGTGGCGATGACGCGAGCCTCGTCTGTCGGTAGCGGGCACGTGTACCATTCGTGCCCTTGCTGGCCACAGTTGTGGCAGACCGAGCCAGTGCCACTAGACCGAGTCGACTGCTGCTGCTGCTGTTGATGTTGACCCTTGCCCTTTTTGCTCCGACGCTTCTTCTTTCTCGGCAACGAGGAGCTGGTGGAAGTCGCTGCTACGGGGGAGGCGACAACCACGGAGGCAACGACAGGTGAGGTGAGGGCCTCTATGCGCTGGAGGCGAGACTCCAAACGAGCTCCCTCAATCCTGAGGAAGAGCTCGTATGTCCAAGGCATGAGGGTGCCCTGAGCCGCCATGGTAGAGAGAACCTCTTGGGAGTAGTGGACGAAGACGTCCATGAAAGCATTGGTGGCACCACGCTTGATGGTGAGGAGCGCGGTGAGAGGGGTTGGAGCAGAGGTGCCGAGGCGACGGAGGATTTCCTCAGCCCGCTCCCAATAGGCAGTGACTATCTCGGTCTCCCCCATGTGCAGGAAGTTGAACTCCCGCAGCAGACGGCTAGTCTCAGCCTCGTTAGATAGACGATGGGGACGGGTGAGAACATCCCATGCGACAGCGGGATCTGGTGTCTCGCCAGAGGTGAAGTCGCCGAGGAAGGGCTCTAGGGCTAGGCGGGACGCTAGAGGAGCGACGGGGACGAGAGCACGTGCGGCACGACCAGCGTCATACAGATCGTCGGCCCGGGTGGAGTCATACGGAAGGGTGTAGTACGCCCACAAGCCCTCACCCTACGCCCAGATGCGGAAGCTGAGCTCCTAGCTCCGGAACTGCTCGCTAGCCTAGAGCAGTGGGGGCGGAGTCTCAAAGTCCTTAGGCCTGCGGCCGGCGCCCAGAGTGGGGCCAAGGACTGAGGTCACAGTTTGCCGTTGGTGCTGAGTCTGTAGTTGCGCAAGATAATGCATAGCCGCAGACATGGTGGAGCTTGCGTGCCCAGGAGGAATGAAAGGCGGCGGACCACTGGTGTGAGTCTAGGAGGCCAACGACTGCATTGTTACAAGCTGCTACGTCAGAGTGGCAAACTGTTGCTGGATGGCGGCTAGGGGGTTGGAGGCGTCGGCGACGGAGCCTATGGACTGCTGCTGTTGCTGCTGCTGCAGCTGTTGCAGCTGCTGCAAGAGAAAGGGGGGGATACCCCCCTGGGGGTCCCCCCCAATGAAGGAGGACCCCTCCCTACTCGGGTTGCTAGCCGTGGGTGGAGGTGCCCCATTTTCTGTGTGTTTTATTGTTTTTTTCTCTTTTGTGTGTTGCTGATGTCAGCAGTGACATCAGCCTAAACTGGTTGACGTCAGCAGCTGCTACTTGCGTTAGCTGCTGCCGTTCCTGCTATGGAGTTCATTCCCCCCACTCTCCTTTTTTTAATGTTGATGACGTCAGCAGTGACATCAGCAGTGACGTCAGTTGAAGGCTGCTGACATCAGCAGCGGTCGTTACTAGAACCGCTACTGTGCGGCTGCAGCCACTACTGTTGTTGCTGCTGTTGCTGCTATTGCCATTGCTGTTGCTGCCGATGTGCTGTTGTAGTAGCTGTTGCGGCTGCTGCTTCTGCTACTGCTGTGGTTGTTGGTACAGCTGCGGCGGCTACAGTTGCTACAGATGCTGCTACTACTGCTGCAATGTTGTTGTTGTTGTTGTTGTTGTTGCTGCTTCTACTGCTGTTGCGAGCTGCTACGAGCTGCTGCTGCTGCTGGCTGCTACTGTGCACTGTTGCTACTGCCACTGCTTGATGCTGTTGCAAGCTGTTGCTGCTGCTGCGGGCTGGTGCTGCCAGCCACTCCACCTGGATGACGTCGCCACGTGCGTCGTCGCCAACAAGTGCATGACATGGCCTGCCGCTCACCTCCTCGCGCCTAGCGTGGGGGTCAGTGCTGCCAGGAAAAATTCCGGAAGCATTTCATCTGGCCCAGTGGCCGTGGGAGAAATTCCGACGCCGCCACCAGGCAGATCAATACTGTCGGAAAAAATCCGGCAGCATTTCCCCTGCACTGGCACGTATGGGGGGTCCGCCGGCGTAGTCAGGCACGTACGCCAGTCGTTTTCTGCTATTGCTACGCTCTGGCTTTGATACCAAAATGGAAACTATACTAGAGCGCAGGTTGGGGCAGTGGCGGTATTGATGCAGTGTGCGGGCTTCCATGCAAGTTAGTCAGCTGCCCCCTCAGTCTGCTGCTTTAGAGTCTAAGCCTGAGTGCTCTGGATTTGTTACTTAGAAACGCGCGCGCCAGTGTTAGCATCAGAACGCAGTTGAAAAACTGGAAGTAACTGATTAGGAGTGAAGAATGAACAACAATGGGAGACCCCTCCAAGTTCTAGCTCCCCCCCACTAGTGTAAAACTTGTTACTCAGCTAACCAGCCAATCAGAAAATAGTCCTAGATCTATTTTCTGGCAGGCAGGGTTTTCTTGGTGAGCCCTGCCAGACGCCCGACAGCCCAAAACCCAGGCGCTGTCGGTTTTGCCTGAAAACTGGACCATATCATATTACTGACGCTGCAAACGCAGCCATGCGGTCAGAATCAGCTAGAAAAATAGCAGCAAAGAGTTATGACTGCCCGAACGAAGGCAGTGCCTACGACGGTCCACGATGTCAAACAGTGACACGCAGCAAGAGACATGGGTCCTAGGCAGAGGACGATACTGCAGACGCAATGGCACAGTCAGGACTAGCGCTGGGTGCATGCAGACAGCATCTGCGGTGGTAGTGACCGTCGGCGGACCGACCGCCGAGGAGGCTTACCGATGGAGCTCAGCACGTCACCGGAGGGAGGAAGCTTCAGCAAACTACGAGTAGGCCTCAACGTGCGTCGGCTCCACCGGATGACACTCCAGCAGCGTTGAGTCTCGCCGTCAGTCATGTACACGCCGATGTACACAAGCCGGGAGGACACAACAGAGCACAATGAGAGATGCGCAAAAACCAACACGCTTGTCAGTTGTCATTGCCCTCTGTATTACAATGCTATTGCAGCTTATGCAAATCTACATCTCCCTCGCATAACGTTTGATGTACATTGCACCTGCTTGCTTGATAATGCGTAAGCCGGCCACATAGTATCACCACTTCAATAGCGGCAAAGCAAGGAATCTTCTGAGCAGTTTCTCAAATCAAGCCAAGGGAGGGAAAAAGAAAAAAGAGACAGGTGTTGCACACAAAGCGTGCATAGGGTTACATAGTAACCAAGCAAAAGTATTGAGACTAGCATCTCTTAAGGGGCTAAATAATTGCCCGGAATCCGGACCACCTAATGGAAGGTTTGCCATGAGACTTTACCTCATCCGTGGAAGCGAAAACTGCTTGTAAGTAGACCGCCAAACTGTCACCTGCATTCGTTCAAACTATTTTTTTTGTGCGTCCATGCGTGCTCTTAAACATTTTGTATGGTTTGGACAAACTCTTCCTAAATTACCTCAAGCTATGCTGCATTTATTCCAACTTGTGTGGATGTAAAAGCTAAAAAAAATGACCAAAAATTGAACGAATGCGCTTGACGACATCGTATTGTGAATAAAGATTCAGCAACATGTTGAAGAAGAACCTCAAAAGGCTTTCCTTCTCATTTTTTTATGAATTTGGTTTTATTTGATGATAAATTTATTTAAAGGAGATTAATTTGTTCTTGTATTGTCAACATGCTAGTTTCACGCGTCTATGATGAACTTCACAAAAAATTACCTTTGACAAATTTGGATGAATTTTGAATGTTTCATTATGTTATGAAAATGAAGAGGGCATAAATACTCTGGAGTCCATCCTTTTGGTCGATAGATCCACGGTGCCCATAGTCAAAAGCGAACCAACGGCGGTGTCCAAAGTCGAAAACGACACGCATGCGGTGTCCATAGTCGGAATCGAAATGACAGCGGTGCCTATAGTTTCCATCGTGCGCATCGAAACCGAAATTTATGTCTACTATACCCACTATTCGATGGAAGTATTCAGTCTTGATGGACTTGCACGTCGTAAAGAAACCTCGCATGTTGCCAGCCTGGCTTGGCAACCTCCGCTTTGTTTTGTCGTTTACCATTCGGCAGTGGTAATTTCGCACAAGCTGGAGCCATGCATGTGGACCGATATCGTCGCATTGTACACGACGTCTGCGCGTCACTCGGAACAGGACATTTCTATCGCCAATGAATGCTCGTCGAATGGACGCGGCCACCGGCAATGACGTATTGCTCACGGTGGAATTTGCCGACGGCGTGCTCACCTTTACCCGATGTCGGCGACATGTGCCGACGTCCACTCAGGCTCACGCGAACAGGTTCATCAACTGAACCGCTTTTTCTACCGGTTTGCACGATGAACCGGTACTACAGTGTGTATTTTAGGTGCTTCCCCGAGAGTACTGTGCGCTTAGTTTACTCCTAGTGTTGAACTTTGACTAACACGTGCGCTGGACATGGAGAACGACGTCTGTCCAAATGGCCCGGCACATCATGGATGGGTACTCACGTAGCGGACCCCCAGGCGGCACATCGGGCATGGGTCGCATTGAAGGAGCGGTGGGACCGCAATGTAGCACGCCACCGAGAGTTAGGATATGAAGAACCAGCATGGGCCCGAGCTCCTATGACTCCAGAGCACATGGCTTGGAACTTGGGAGTGCCCATGCCCAATGCTAAAATAGGTTTAGGGCATGCAGGCCCATGCTGGATGAGACATGCGCTCTGGGTGTGAGTGGGAGAAACGCAGCGCCAAAATTTGGTCAAGTCTGGAATAACAGAATTAAGGATCAAGGAGAGAGATACAATGAGCCCTACGCTGAGCTTTTGTACTGGGGACTGGCGGCTAGCCCACCAGGCCCCGTCATCCCCGCCGCACCAAAAGGCACGGACGGGGAGTACACATGTCCCAGAACATGAAACCACAAACTGGAGGTCTCCCGAGGCACCGGAACAGTCAACCGTGTGCCCGGGTCTCGATCGACAGGAAAATATCAAATATACCCCAAACACAACCAGAATATACGGTGACACACTAGCATCACGGTCTAGCAAAGCTAGGCAAGTTTAGGCCTCCTGAGACGCCGGAACATGTAACCGAGCGTCCGGGTCTCAGCCACACGCAGACTATACATGTCTGTCAAAAAGGTCCCTAAGACTAGACCAATCAGTGCAGGGTCTCCCGAGGTACCGGCACAAACCACCGTGTACCCGATTCTCGACCACAGAGTGAGTGTACAACCTGTCAGAGGCAATATGCAGTCAATCTTTGTGGGTCTCCCGGAGCAATGGCACAAAACACCAAGTGCCCGGGTCTCGACCACCGAGAAAACTCTACTAGACACATATGGGTAAACTAAGCTGCTAGAATGCACCATTCATGTCACGGAAGAAGTAATGTAGCCACTGGAGAACCATAAGTTCAAACTAGGAGACAAGGCTACATGATAGCTCAAAGCCCATACACCAACACTCCCCCTGGGTTACAAGAGTTGTCGACAAGGTACCAGCTGAGAAGATACAGATGCTCCCCCGTGGCGAGAGAGTCCTGAGAACATGAACGCCAACACCAATGTGCTAGGATGTATATGCTCCCCCTGCATGCAGAAAGCTATGAACCTATCGCCTGAAGATAACACTGCATCTCCTCCTGGGTCAAACGATCCTGGGAAGAACAATCCAACAATGGACACACCTGACAGTAGCTGGAGATGTGAGTACGCCATTAGAGAGATGAGGATGAGGCTACAATGACTAACATGTGCACAACTCACTCACGCACTCTCTAATGCCTGTCACTCACCACGTGGAAGCTGCCAGAGATCCCAACTAGCAGGATCCTGGGTGTCACTCTCATCAGACTCAGAGGGTGCAGGAGTGGAGAAGACGCTACCGAATGCTCCATGTCTGAGCGAGGAGAGAGAGGCTGATCCCCCCACATGTGGGAGGTGCCAGAGGTCCCAACCAGCAGACTCCGAAATAGTACAGGTGGAGAGGATGGTGTTGGAGGATCCTGGAGTGGAGAGTGGGGACGGAGGTGGAGCTGTGTGTAGAAAACTCACTCCTGCAGACGGTACAGCAAATGCACACTCCAATGTGCGTAGATGCTCCTGTGCTACAACCAACTCACCCTGGAGAAGAGAGGCGTGCTCACGTATCTCGGCATGATCCTCCTGAGTCACTGTGCGAAGCTCAAACTCAACATCCTCAAGCACTGCCATCATCTCCACATACGTGGTGGACAAGAAGTCAACCACTCTCCGGAGTACCATCACCTCCATCTCTGCTGCTCGAAGCTGAGTGGCTGCAGGTGTTGTGCCTCCTGAAGCAAAATGTCTCAAGGTATCCAAGGACTGAGACAAAGGGTCATCTGAAGGACGTGGATGCTGGACAACCTGTGAGGTAGGAGGCGTGCAAGACTCAGAGGTGGAGAAAGATGGTCCAGGTGTAAAGGGGAAGGATGTGGGTGAGCTGAAGGATGTCGCAAGGCTGTCTGATGTGTCGTCGCTGCTCAGTACATCAGGATCCCCATCCTNGTGGACAAGAAGTCAACCACTCTCCGGAGTACCATCACCTCCATCTCTGCTGCTCGAAGCTGAGTGGCTGCAGGTGTTGTGCCTCCTGAAGCAAAATGTCTCAAGGTATCCAAGGACTGAGACAAAGGGTCATCTGAAGGACGTGGATGCTGGACAACCTGTGAGGTAGGAGGCGTGCAAGACTCAGAGGTGGAGAAAGATGGTCCAGGTGTAAAGGGGAAGGATGTGGGTGAGCTGAAGGATGTCGCAAGGCTGTCTGATGTGTCGTCGCTGCTCAGTACATCAGGATCCCCATCCTGTGAGGTGCTGTCTAGACATTTGGATGTAATCGCTCCTCCCCATATCTCCAATGAAGGTGTAACCTGGAGCATCCTCCGGTGGAGGAATGTCGCCGGACAATATCGCTCGAACGGTAGCGACGTACCTCTCCTGCGCACTGTTCTGAGAACAAATCTCATCCTCCTCAGCTCGGCATCTCAGACAGGAATGACTAGGTGCTGCCGACCTGGTGAAGGGCACTAACTCTGCAGTCACCACCATAGGTGGGCAAGACGCCGACGCCCCCCCCAGATGTCTCTATCAGCTGCTGCATGATCACTGACCAATGAGGGACAAACCAACATGGCTGATGTGGTCGATGCAGCTGAGACTGCCGATGTGGCTGCTACTGACAATGTAGCTGATGCTGCCAGTGGAGATGATGTTGCCGATGCAACTGATGATGCAGATGCTGCCGGTGCTGCTGATGTAGTAGATGCTGTCGATGAAGCCGGTGGTGCTAATGCAGCTAGTGCTGATGATGCAGCTGGTGCTACTGATGAAGCTGGTGCTGCCGATGTAGCAGACGGAACTGATGCTCGAGGTGCTGTAGAGGATGTCGATATAGTAGATGTAGCTGATGCCTCAATAGGTGATGCTGCAGAAGATGTAGGTACTCTCGCTGGGGGAGAGGATGGAGCTGATGATCCTGAAGGTGCCGACACCGCCCATGCAGAGGATCCTGATGAAGACGTCGACCCAAGTGATGAAGCTGGCGATCCTGGTGGAGACGACGTGGTCGGTGCAAGTAACGTAGCTAGAAGGGCTGGTGTGGAAGATGGAAGTACTAGAGAGGCACCAGATACAGCTGGTGCTGTCGGTACTGAGGATGTAGTAGATGCACCTATCACAGGCACCGTCGTAGTACCTACTACTACCAAGGGCGTCGATGCAACTAGTGGGGTCAATGTAGCGGATGAGACCAACACTGAGGACGAAGCCAAGAGTCCAGAGGACGCTGATGCTGCGAAAGCTACGGATGTTGCAGATGACGTCGGCGCTCGCAATGGAGGGGATGCAGTAGATGGGGCAGCTGATACAGGAGGTGCAACTGTCACAGCCGATGCACCTGGTACTGTAAGTGAGGCAGGTGCTGTAGGAGCGGCTGATGAATCTGTGGATGCCGCAGAGGATGCCGAGGCTATGGCTGCTGGTGAGAAAGAAGATGGAGAAGATGGTGATACTACTCCTGAAGTTGTAGAAGCTGCAGAGGACACTGCTGCAGGTGATGCAACAGGTGGGACAGCCGGTGCAACGAGTGCAGCTGTACCAGCTGATGCAGCAGGTGCTGGAGAGGGTGCGGAAAGCGTGGATGTAGACTGTGTGGATGTGTCTGATGCTGCTACGATCAATGGACCTGTTCCAACAGGTGCAGTACTAGGTGCTCCTGCTCCATCCTCGGTGCTCACTGGCATAGTCGATGGCGAAGTGGACGGATGCACACATTCCCCCTGAACCGGTGCAATGACAGAAGCCGGTGGAGATGAAGACGTGCCAGAGACAAGACGAACATGACGCGATGGACGACGACGACGTCGATGAGCTGGAGGCGGACTGGGATGGGACATGACACCAGTGGAGCGGAGGATGGAGAGAATAGCTGCAGACTGAGACGAAAGGTCCAGTGCAGCTGGGGGAGGTCGCTCTGAAGAAGAGGAGGAAGAGGAGGATGATGGTGTACTGGAAGAGTCAACCTGATGGGTGAAGAGATGGTCCCTGATCTGCTGCAGCATCTGGCGCAGGCTCTCAAGCTCGGTTGACAGGATAGCAATATCACCTGTGTGATGATCGGACGAATGAGGTAGGTCTGTCTGCTGTGGTGTGTGAGGGAACTCACGAGGCGGGAGCCAGGGTGGATGCCACCCACTGGGACGCAGGTGACACTGGCGCCAACCGTGGCATCCATCGCCACAGAAGTGGCAGGCAAATCCACGAAGAGCTGGATCCTGCCGTGGAAGAAGTGGGCCAGTCGTAGGAGAGTCATGGTGGTGAGAATGGAGAGTGTTGTGTCCCGGGGGCGGAACGCCGGACCATGGGAGCGGCTGGAGAGCAGCATCACGAAGAGGTGGTGCTGGCGGCCACACATCAACCCTTGATGGAAAAGGAGGACGCGGATGAGCGTGAAGAACTCCCTGTCGCGGTGGTGACGAGAAGGACCATGGAGAAGGCTGACCAGGGGGTGGAGGTGGTCCGGACACCAAGAAGTCAGGGTGATGGCACGCAGAGGCGTGTAGAGCGCTGGCCCCGGTCAGAGCAGAAGCTGACCACAGAGGAGGCTGTCCCGTGTACCCATGAGAGGGTGATGTCCGCGTCAATGCACCAGTAGGCTGGTGAAACGACGGATCGAGGAAGATGCTCTCTCGTGGTGGGGAAGAGACTGACCACAGGAGGGACTGACCAGCACCACCATGAGGTGGGGGTGCCGGTGGCAGAGGCACTGTGCCAGAAGGCAGCCCGTGGTGGGAGGAACTGTGTCCCGGCGAAAACGACCACGGGTGCACGTGGCAGGGGTGACCACGTGGTGGTGGTCCCGGCGGCGGCCTCAGGGAGTCTGAGGGTCGCGGATAAAGAGGATAAGAGTGCAGAACACTATCAGTGGGTGAGGGAGAAAATCCCTGGGTGAGGGAAGGGCCAAGGGGTGGCCCCGGCCATGGCAACATCGTGCCGAGAGGGACGGTGAGGTGTGATAGGGGTGAGAGGAAAAAAACCACTGTCCCTAGGTGATGCAAAGAAGAAGGGATGAGGCCTGAAGGAACTAAAGAATAAAAAGGGTTGTAGTGCACGGTAGACGTACTTGTGCTTAAAGGGAGGAAAAAGAAAAGAATGTAAAAGTGCCTCCCCTTTGGTAGAAGAAGAAAAGAAGAAGAAAAATCAGCAAACTAAAAGGACTGCTTGGTTCTACAAAAGGTTACAGAAATACCCGCTGGGCGATCGAAATACCCAGCTGTTCTCGATCGTCCGTGTGACTGAACTGTTTTTTTTTTGTTTTTTTTATTGAGTGAGATGGCCGAATCAAATCCGGAGTGGAGAATGAAAGAACGACCGGCAACCACCCACGATCGCGTGGGTGATTTCGCACCCACGCGAAAGTCGTGGGTGACTCTAGCCGCTGTGAAGTGCCGACGGTGATGACGTCAGCTGGACTGTGAGGGGTCAGGTCCGTGAGAGCGAGCGAGAGTAGGCGAGAGTGAGAGAGAGACAACGAGAGCCAGCGAGGGCGAGAGCCAGAGAGAGACTGCGAGAGCCAGCGAGAGCGAGAGGGAGACAGCGAGAGCCAGCGAGAGCGAGAGCCAGAGAGCGGGAGACTGTGGGGTGCGAGAGAACCGGAAGCAAGAAAGGAGAAAAGCAGAGCAGAGCAGCAGAGAGAGGGGAGGAGAGCGATGTCTGATGTTGCTTTCATGTTGCAGCAAGAGGCGCAAGCTGCGCAAATGCTGTTGCTGCTCCTGCCGCCAGCGCAAGCTGCGTAACGCTACTGCTGCTTTTCACTGCTCGCGCTGGTGCTGTCACGCTGCGCAAAGCTGCTGCTGCTCAGGGTGCAGAATGCTGCTGCCGCGTGTTGCTACCACAACAAGTGGCGGCGAGTGGCTGCACTGCGCGACTGCAGCTGCCCGCAATGACTGCCTGCAATGCCCGCAGCGGCTGCTGCTGCTCCCGCCGCTGCGCACGTGACTGCTACTGCTGCTGCTGCTGCTGTCTGTGGCTGCCACGCTCCCTGCACACGGCAGCTTGCCAATGGGCTGCCACGCTGTTTGCATGCTAGACACTGTTGCGACTGCAGGCTGCCATGCGACTGGTTGCGGCTGCTGCCACTGCTGTTGTGCACTGCGCAGTGCTCAATGCTGCTGCTAATGCTAATGCTGCTGCTGATGCTGCACGCTGCTTGCACGTGCAACTACGCCACATGCATGTGGCTGCACCGCTGTTGTGACACAGTTGATACTTACACTTTTCTGACGGAAGGCCTTGTTGTTATTTTGCCGCTGCTACCGATGGTGCTGCTTCTGCCGCCCATACAGCAGCTTCAGTAGCACCCGGTGGGATCCTAGTGAACACTAAACCTAGCTTAGGTGAAAGATGAAAGCTGTCGTTGTTGCTGTCGCAGACACGTTTGTCGCTCCTGGACACTTCTGTCTGCGTGGCGCCACGTGGCGCATCTCAGCTGCGTTTTAGACTCATTCTGCTGCTTTGTTGCTCACACGGCCCCCCTGTGCTCTGATACCATGCTAAAATAGGTCTAGGGCATGCAGGCCCATGCTGGATTAGACATGAGCTCTGGGTGTGAGTGGGAGAAACGCAGCGCCAAAATTTGGCTAAGTCAGGAATAACATAATTAAGAGTCAAGGAGAGAGATACAATGAGCCCTACGCTGAGCTTTTGTACTGGGGACTGGCGGCTAGCCCCCCCCGCCGCACCAAAAGGCACGGACGGGGAGTACACATGTCCCAGAACATGAAACCACAAACTGGAGGTCTCCCGAGGCACCGGAACAGTCAACCGTGTGCCCGGGTCTCGACCGACAGGAAAATATCAA
>SZWC01003134.1:163111-175284 GCA_023375785.1 Penium margaritaceum | reverse complement strand
GGGGGGGGGGCTGATGCAGGCGTGGGATGCGGGAACGGGGTGCGGGTGCAGGCGCGGGTCCGTAAATCTGGCACGGGGCGCGGGCACAGGGGGTAGTTACGGGGCCCGGGCGCTGGGACGCAGGGCGTCAGCGCAGACTTTGGAGGCACGGCGTAGGTGCAAGGGGTAGGTGGGGGGTGTAGGTGCGAGGCGCAGGGTTTGGGCGTGGGGCGTGGGCATTGGCGGCGGGTGGGAAGCAAGAGTAGCAGGTGCGGGCTGCGAGCACAGGTGCAAGCACGGGTTGGGGGTACAAGCGTGCGCTTGGTTGTGCAGACGGTTGTTCATCCCAGGTATGTCAGATCCAAATCGAAACTGATCTCGATTGGTTTTGATTTTGATTTCAATTAAAGTTGAATCAAAGTTGAGTCGAAGGTTGTTGAAGATTAGCCCCTCTGCATGCCCAAGTCTGGCGCTGGGAGGCGCCGACGAGCCGCCAGAGAGAGGAAATTCCTCGCCGATGGATGTGGCAACTTGAGGATTGCTCGGATCCTCGAATGGAGGATTGCCGTTGAAATTCGACGAGTCGTTGAATTCGGTGGAATTGCTTCACTGGAATTGGACTAGTAACGAGGGAGATATGGGCTTCCAAAGTTGGGATGTGCGCGGAGGTTCTAGAAGCTGGCCGCGGTTTGACTGCCGGTAAATAATTGATCGGAACAAGTAACAAAATGCCATCTGGGGATTTTGCTCTGGAAGGACTGCCGAGGCGTCCGGTGGATGATCCGCCGGATTGAGTAGTGCATTTTTGTTACTGAGGGACTTCGCCAAAATCCTGGCTCGGAGTCCGAAACTTAGTGGTTTAGTTTTTTACTCTAGGACAGTCAAAATTCCGACTAGAGGTCCACGAACAGGTTTCAACCCACATCAATCCCCATCACCAAACGCGATGATTAACTCATCCAAACAGACCCGAAAGGCGCGAGGGGCGCCGCCACTACGCGTAGGGACATTGGCACCTCTAGAATGACGTTTTGATGGGTCCTTGATGTGTGAAGACGCCTCGGCGGACGACGTGGTGCGTGTCGTCGACTGAGCGGCTGCCAGCTGCTCAGCCGCCGGCTGGTTTGGGGTACTACGCTTCGGCTGACGTAGCGGGAGCTACGGTGATCCGAATCGCGCACCGTTTGGTGCGTTGGAGAGTTCATGACTAGCCCTACAAATTTTCAGATCATGTCCATATTCATTACAAAAATGCGAAATTGCATCCTTCCCCTTCGCAAAAGTGACTGTCTCACAACTGTCTTCAACTCCCACAAAGATAGCATGAGGCGACCAGAAAGCTCAAGCTTAGACGCAGAACAACCGCACAAAACGTAGCCGTGAGCACTGAAGACCGGTCCGGCCACGTTGGAATTGCTCTCTAGTTTTTGAAAAAGGGTTATGGGCCCACGGCCCTAACCGGTCTACAAATCTCTCACGGCTTACGCGACGGACGCGATCGTCGTCGGGGAAGACATCGCCATCAAGCTCTGAGGTCCTGGAGTTAAAGATTGGGCAAATGGCGCACAAGGAGATGCAGCTTATGTAGAAGCATGCAGGTGACCCCGGCTATGGGCTATGGAGGTGACACTTCGAGCTGCACCTGGCGCATAAGGGGCTGCTAGAGGTCATGAAGGGAACAGAAGTCCTCGACAAAGCGACGACAACGGAAGCGTAGGAGGCCTTTGCAAAGAAGAGCACGGAGGCGCTCATGCTGCTAGTGTCCGAGACGGCCGAGTCGCAGTGGGGCTACTTCCAAGGCTGCAAGCTAGCAGCCGAGGCTTGGCAAAAGCTGTGTGCCATGCATCAATCCAAATCGCTGGCAAACAAAATCTTCGCAATGAATCGACTCCTAACGGTGAGAATAAAGGAGGGAGATGATATCATCATTGCCATGCAGCACATCGAGTCGCTTGCCTCACAGTGCAATGACGTGGGGTGGAAGATCAAAAAGCAGCTGCAAGCGATGGCCCTCCTCATGGCCCTTCCTGATAGTTGGAGCCCTCTCATTACTGTCTTGGGAGGATGGGCCGAGGAAAAGCTCATCTATGGTGCGGTTGCAGAATACATCCGTAACGAGGCGTAGTGACGGAGCTGCGGGGAGTCCTTGTTGTCCTCATCGGCCCTCGACTCCAAAACGCGTGGTGGCGGAAGCGGGGCCAAGGGAGGTGGCGGACATGGCGACAGCAACAAGGGCATCAAGAAGAGTGCGTGCCGAAATTGCGGCAAGGAGGGCCACTAGGCCAGTGAGTGCACTGAGGAGGCAAAGGCTGGCGGCAAGGACGCCAAAGGCAAGAGTGCGCTCCTTAATGACACTCAAAACCACTACCTCAAGAAGGCCAACCGGTGATGCCTTGACTCCGGAGTAGAGCATACACAGGTTGAGAAGGTCGGGTTCATCAACTACACCAAGTCCAGCAAATCCATGGTGGTCCCGAACGACAAGGTCGAGCTGACGGCTGGCCAAGGAGACGTGGACGTGGAGGTGGTGGTTGGTGGGAAGCGGGTGCAGCGCGTCATCAAGGATGTGTAGCACGTACCCGGCTTGGCTGACATTCTAAGTATCAGCCGCCTGACTGACAAGGGGTACGAGGTGCTCTTCAGGAGAAGAGGGGCAGTCGTGCGTAAGGATGGTGGCAGTGAGCCCATGTTGGAGGCTAAGCACGAGGGAGGCCTCTACATCGTGGAGACCAAGGTGATCCCCTTGGTGAAAGACTCAGTAGACTTGCAAAAACGCACCGTCAACCTGGCCAAAGGAGGGGGAACTGATCTGGAGCTCTGGCATCGACGACTGGGGCATTCCTCATCCGCATTTGTGAAGATGATGGCGAAGCGCGAGCTGGTACGTGGCCTCGTCATCGACAGTGCAGAAGAGGCGATAGATGCAACAAAGCACAAAAAGTGTGAGCCTTGTATTTTAGGCAAGGCGCGGCGCAAACCGTTCAATGAGAACGTGAATCGCGCCTCGGACCTGCCGTAGGTCGTGCACAGCGACGTGTGGAGACCATTCAAGATGGCGTAAAAAGAGCGACGCGTGTTACTTCGTCACCTTCATAGATGACTACAGCAGAAGAATCTACGCGTACTTCATCAAGCGGAAAGGCAAGGTCGTGGACCGGCTGAAGGAGTATGTCGTCGCAGTGGAGAAGCAGACTGACCGGAAGGTGAGAGTGTTACGGAGCGACAACGGCGGAGAGTAGGCTGTAACGGGTGGATGAAGAAGCACGGCATAAAATGGGAACAAACTACACCATATTCGCCTCAGTCAAATGGCATGGCGGAGCGGGCCAACCAAATGCTGCTGAACATGGTACGGACCATGTTGCTGGATGCGGAATTGCCGCGAAGCTTTTGGGCGGAAGCTGTGCGTACAGTGAGCTACACCATCAACCTCACCCCAACAGCGGTGTTAAAGGGGAAAAGTGGCTGGAAGACACTGCAAGGGGTTTGGAGCGAGCACAAGCCAAATGTGGCACACGTGAAAGTGTTCGGGTGCATGGCGCACGAGGTGGTGCAGGCTGCGCAGAGGCGCGATAGCAAGCTAGAGCCGTAGGCAAATTCGTATCTCCTCCTTGGCTATGAGAGCGCGCATCAGGCGTATAGGCTCTACAACATGCGTAAGGAGGAGGTAATCTGCAGCCAAGACATCCAGTTTGACGAGCAGCAAAGCTACATCAGCAGCAACGACACGGGCGTGGTGGACTCTCCAAAGATGGGGGAGTGGTTCCAGCTCCTTGATTACGAGAAGGAGCTGGCGGATGCCGAAATTGAGGATGCAGCATCAGAGTGCGAAGGTGCACCAACAGTGGCAGCAAATGTGGAGGACTCCGATGACAATAAAAGTGATGAGGAGATCCATTGGAAGGATCCGGCGTATGAGGCATCGAGGGTGCCAAGGCGAGCACTCCCTGTAGAGTGTATATCGGGCGTCGGTGGAAGTTACACTGGACGCGCTGGTCGTTCAGGCAATGTTTTGCCGGAATGAGAGAGATCCTTGGGGAGCCGTCTGGTCGATGATTCACTGGAGCGTGTTGAGTCATAGGGATCGCACCAGAGCAACGATGCGCCACCAAAACTACCGCACCGCAGCGGGAGACAGCGAAAAGCGGGGAAGCGCTTCGACGTAAGCACCGGTCTATGGATCGGCATGAAGCGGTGCATGCTGGCTACATCAACGGAGTCAACTACCATGCAAGAGGCGCTTGCACGACCCGAAGGGGATCAATGGGATGCAGCCATCAAATCGGAGCTGGCGTCCATCACCGAAAATGACATGTGGGAGCTGGTTGACAGGCCGAAAGATGCCAAGGTCATCGACTCAAAAAAGGTCTTTATGACCAAGTTCACAAATGAATGTGTGGTTGAAAAATACAAGGCGTGGCTGGTGGCAAAGGGATACGCACAGTGCAAGGGAAAGCACTGCGATGAGACGTTCTCTCCTATCACCAAATTCACAAGCATCCGGGTGATCCTTGCGGTGGTGGGCGCGGAGGACAGAGCTCCACCAAATGGACATAAAGTCGGCTTTCCTCAACGGCATCATAGACAAAGAGATCTTCATGGAGGTTCCAGAGGGGGTGGAGGCGCCAGAGGGCACGGTGTGTAAGCTGCAAAACTCCTTTTACGGGCTAAAACAATCGCCTAGATGCTGGTACCAATAGATTGACAGCTTCATGGCACAACTTGGCTTCAAGCGCTGTGAGGCGGATCACAGCGTGTACGTGCGGTGCGACAAGGAGCTCCATCAGATCATCGCACTCTATGTGGACGACGTGATTTTGTGCTCGACGGATCTGCCAAGCCTATAGCGGCTGAAAGAGCAGCTGAGCAGCAGATTCCAGATGTTGGACATGGGGGAGCTGGACAACTACCTCGGGGTGAGTGTCACAAGCAACCGGAGAGCACGCACCCTTTAGCTGGGGCAAGCCAATCACGTGGCCGAGGTGCTGAAGAGGTACGACATGGAGAACTGCAAACTAGTTAGCAGTCCGGTTTCCACGACCTGTGAACTGAGTGCGGCAATGGCGCCACAAACAAAAGAAGAGCGGGAGGATATGGCCGGGGTGCCCCACCAATCAACGGTGGGCAGCCATCATATACGCCATGCTAACGACTCGACCGGACTTGGCCTACACGGTGGGCCAAGTGAGCAAGTATGTGGCCGATCCAGGGCCACTACACTGGCAGGCAGTCAAGCGCATCCTCCGCTACTTACAGGGGACGCAGCATGCGCGCTTGAGGTTCGACGGCAAGTGGCGGGCGGACCCCTTACGTCTAGTCTACTACACAGAAGTCCACATCCAGCTACGTGTTCTTCCTCGCTGGTGTAGTGGCTCGTGGTGTAGCAGGAAGTAAGACTGCATCACCACCTCCACAATGGAAGCATAGTACATCGCGCTGGCCGAGGCGGTGAAGGAGGCGGTGTGGCTCTGCAGGTTGCTGGAGGAGCTGGGCGTGCCGCAGCAGGAGCCTACGATAGTGCAAGAGGACAACACTGACTCAATCTCGCTGACCAACAACCCAATGCAGCACAGGAGGACGAAGCACACACTAGGCACGGGACATGGTTGAAAGGGGGCAGGTGGTGTTGCAGCATTGCAACACGCACAACATGCTTGCGGATTGCTTGACCAAAGCGCAACCCGTCGATCGGCACGCATTGAGCATGGCCGGACTTGGGATGACCAGCTATGATGGGCTGGAGGGCGCAACGGCAGATGACCGAGAGCAAGCAGGAGTAGCGGGCATGGCAGGTGCAAGGGGGAGAATGTTGAAGATTTCCACCTTTGGATGCCCAAGTGCGGCGCCAGGAGGCACCGACGAGCCGCCAGAGAGAGGAAATTCCTCGTCGATGGATCTGGCAACTTGAGGATTACTCAGATCCTAAAATGGAGGATTGCCCCTGAAATTTGACGAGTCGCTGAGTCCTGTAGAAGTTGTTTCACAGTAATCAGAATAGTAACGCGGTTCAAATGCCAGTGAATAACTGATCAGAACGAGTAACAATGCCACCTGGGGATTTTGCTCCGAAAGGACTGCCAAGGCGTCCGGTGGATGATCCGCCGGATTTAGTAGTGCAGTTTTGTTATTGAGGGACTTAGCCAAAATCGTGGCTCGGAGTCCGAAACTCAGAAGTACATTTTGTTACTTGGGGACTAAGTCAAAATTCCGACTGGAGGTGCGCGAACAGGTTTCGGCCCACATCAATCCCCATCACCAAAATCGATGATTGAGTCATCAAAACAAACCCTAAAGGTGCGAGGGGCGCCGCCACTACGCGTAGGGACATTTGCACCCCCGGAATGGCGTTTTGATGGGTCCTTGATGTGTGAAGGCGCCTCGGCGGGAGACGTACGTGCCGCCGACTGAGCAGCTGGTTTGGGGTGGTGCGCTTCGGCTGACGTAGCGGGAGCTACGGTGATCCTAATCGCACATGGTTTGGTGCGTTGGAGAGCTCATGACTAGCCCTACAAATGTTGAGATCATGTTCATGTTCATTAAAAAAACAGTATTGCGTCCTTCCCCTTCGCAAAAGTGACTGTCTCGCAACTGTCTTCTACTTCCAAAAACATAGCGTGAGGTGACCTGAAAGCTCACGCTTAGACTCAGAACAACCGCACAAAACTTAGCCGTGAGCACTGAAGACCTGTCGGGCCACGTTGGAACTGCTCCCAAGTTTCTGACAAAAGTGACGTAAGGTAATTTAGTCGAAACCAATTGCAAGTTGGTTATGAATTGTTGAACCCTTGCTGAACTGTTGAAGTCAAATCCGAAATATTTTTATGGGTGGAAAGATTAGATGACCACCATGTTCAAAATTAAAGCTGGCGTGCCCGCACCCTAAAAAATTGGAACGGCGTGCCTAGTACGGACCAAATTAAAGCAGCTATATCCACACGTAAAAAAAAAGGAACGACGTATCCACGCCAAAAGCTATGTCGCTGCATGAAATGCAGCGTCAGAATGCTCACGTCATCAAGCTCCTTGAACAATCGCAAACCCCTCTTTCGAGGTGATTTAGGGTTTTCTATGTTTTGTGCGGGCAGAGCCCGCACAAAAAATTAAACCCTACATCGTAATAGGGGGTTTGCACGTCGGAAAAAAAAAAGAGTCATCGCTCCATCTCGATCTCGCGAGGGAGTGACGGTCGCGATCGAGCAACGTTCACATGACCCTCGTCGCCATGCTCAATCAGCGCAGCATGTGGCTGATCGAGCATGGCCAGCGAGGGCGGGATACATCTTTCCTTTTTTTAAACAAGTGGGTATGCCGTGTCAGAATTTAGACTCGCGGGTATGCCAGCTTAATAGTTAGCGCCGTGCAGGTATCCGAGCTATTACACCCTATTTTTATTTCGATTTCATTTGTTTCTGTTTACCACACACATTACTGTGAGTCGAGATTGAAACCTGTGACCCATGAAATCAAAATGGAATAAAGAATGGTTGCAACCTACCTTGATAAGATACGGGCTTTTTTAGCCCTCCAGGCTGGAGGCTGAAACTTGTTGCGTCTGTCTACCCCCGCCCCAGTCTACATGTTGTTGCGATCTACTGCTCGAAGCTGAGCGGCAATCCGCAAGCATATTCGTGACCACAGGACCTGCCCCTTTTCTTTTTTAGTCTGGGCCCAGTTAAGGCACTCAAATTGAAAAAAATGGGATTCATGACCTGCCGATAGGGTAGCATCGCGATATCATCGATCACGATACATCGCACTCGATATAGGGTCCTATATCGATATCGATATCGAAATTGCGATGTAGGGGACTGGTGGGTTGATACCCCCCCGATCCCAAGTATCACTCGATGTTTGGCATCGACAGCCCGATATCGGAAACATCGTCGATATCGGTCGATCGTTTTGTGAAACATCCTCTCTCATTGTCCATCATCGACGATGGAGGGGTCGCTATCTGCCCGACATTGAAAATCAACGATAAAAAGGGACGATTATCGGTCGATATCGACCGCGACCCTGCTTCTTGTTGTCTTAGGCCTCGTTCGATAAGACGAGCAGTGCACAGTTATTTGTGCACTCATCCATGGACAGATGGTTGCAGGATGCATTCTCGCTTGCAACTGTCAAGTTTGCGAAAGAGAAAAAGGGCACAAAACAAAGAGGGATCGTGTGCTGGACATAATCCAGTTCAGGATCCATTTTTTTTCAACTTGTACACGTTTGTTTTCTCTCACGATTGAAAATAGACAGTTGACACATATGTCAGGAAAAGGATAGACCGCTTGACGACCATTCGGTCGACATGCTGGCAACTTTTCTTCATGCACCAAATTTTTCATCTCAACGTAAAAAATAGACAGACGATAAAAAGGGCCAAAAAAAAAAACTGGGGTGTCGACCGGACGAGGTCCAGTCGACACCATGATGCCCCAATCGACTAGTTGTCGTTGGTTGAGTCCAACTTCGACTACCCAAGGGGGGGGGGATGCCGACACCCAACCCATCGGCCGGCCTCCCTCCTGACGCTCGATACCGGTGTCGAGGCTTTTTGTGGATATCGAGCATATCGACATCATCGACGCCGATATCGCGCGGCCGTTCCGCGCGATATCGATGTCGATGGTTTTTTTTCCCCAACATCGCGGTGTTTGCTTGACGACAATATCGTACAGGCGATATCGCCACCCTACCTGTAAAATGGGAGTTTTATTTGGCCGAATTCATTTGGCCACATAACAATGTGATTACTCCTAAGTCAAAATGGAATAACTTGAAATTGAATCGAGACTAATCAGAATTGAAATAAAAAACATGATGTTCATGTCGTTCTATCATGACTAGTTTTCCTTACTAACATTTACCGGGATAAGAGAAAGCAGTGTTGACCTGGCCACCCCGAACCTCGGCACATCGATGTGACCCCCCCCCCCCCCACATCGGCCACCCAGGAACCTCGGCCTCTACTGGGGTGGAACTATGCCATTTTTTTTAATGATTTTAGTTTATAAAAGAGGAGAACATGCACGTCGCCCCTGACCGGCACACCTACGGGGTATAAAAAGTGACGCCGCCTCCAACGGCACATGAACGGTGGGAATGTGAAGGAAATGAAGAATGTGAGCTAGGTACCGGCAAAGACCGGTTCAACCGAGCACAGAGCAGACAACCCAAGGGCAAGAGGCAGCCCCACACTGTGTAGCAGTGGAAGATCCTCTCCCTCTGGGCGGTCATCCGCCGCCGCGCAACGCACGACACTGTAGAAACGGATGGCTGCACACTGGCTCCGCACACCAGCAATGGACACACGCTGCGCCACAATAGCCACAGCACGCTGGGCCCATCGCTCGAACACCTCTGCAGAGCACCGTCGTGGCCCCCGTGCCAGGCAGATCCTGGCGAGGCGGGCCAGGAAGGACCAGAAGTGGTCACCCATGCCGCCCAAGGTCTTCCATGCAAGAGGGCTCATGTGGCGCCCCGGCCGAGCCGTCGGGCGATACCGCTCCACCTTGCCCCTCTGTGCTGCCTCAACCGCCACGCCTGGCCCGGATGCTCTGTCCCCCTGGGGATCCACCGTAGTCACGTCAAGAACCCAGGTCAGGCCTGACTCAGGGTCAGACAGGGTCAGGTCCGGAAGTGGCTCACCCCGCGCACCATCTGCCTGGCGGGGCACGCCCCCGCTCTCGACCGTGAAGGATAGCCGGTGCTCACGAAAGATGTCGGCAAGCTCGTCCCTGATGGCGTTGTGGATGCGCTGGATTGCTCCGTCAATCCGTCGTCTCCTGGTCACTGCTCCCGGGTCCATACCATCAAGGCCTACCTGCTCCAAGTGGGGCAGGGGAAGGCCCAACCACAGCTGGGCATGGAGACGAAAGTCTGCCGGGGCCAGGTACGTCCGATCCAATCGGCCGGGTGGAGTCGCCTGCAACCAGAGGTATTTTTGGCCTGCAACCAGTCGTATTTTTGGCTTGTCCGGGGTGCCTTATGCATGCGAAATCCCCCCTCTTTTTTTGCGGATGCAGTCCTGGGTCAACTCTGTGGTTGCTCGAAATTCGGAATTCTCGCGTGGTCAGCCACGCTGACTCACATTGGCTGCATTTGACTTGCTACAAACTGCAATCCAGGGCTCTGCCAGCTTGCGAACACAACTTCAAATACCAGATCGTGTTTAATACAGCGAAAGCTGCTGTGCGAAGTTCTCGGCTCGTAATTGAATTGGCGAACCCAACTGCTCAACGTTGGATAATCGAGGTTCGAAGAGCGAATGTTGAACTTCTGTCGACAAAAAGTTGATTATGCAATGCAGAGTTTAAAAATTGAAGTATGGTGTCAGAAGTTCGAGTTCGAAATCTTGAATCGGACTTCGAAGTTCAAAGTTCGAAATTCGAAGCTCAAAGTTTGAAGTTCAAATTAAGACTACTGGGTTTGCAAGCAAAACGGATGAAGTAGGAAATTTGAACAGTTGAATCGCCTTGTTTATCAAGCAAACCCTACTCGAAATGAATAGCCAAGTGTGGTGTTCAAACCTGGAGATCTCGGATGGCGAGGGGGGGGGGGGGGGTTCACAATTCTCTAGAAGAGGTACTGACTCACTGCCTTGTCAGACCTGGTCGGTTGTTAGGGCGGGTGAGGAGGGGAGGTGGGGGGGGGGGTTGGGTGTGTCCATCCGTGCGGTCGTCGAAGCCGAGCTCGATCCACATCGCTGCCCCATCGATGTGGATCGCGATTCCGCGGCCGCGGTGATAGGGTCACCCCAGAACCCCAGGTCAACATTGAGAGAAAGTTATTAATGTTTTTTCACGATAGTTGATTTTCATCTCATCTTCCGTCCTTCGGAGATAGCTACTATGTTATCTTTATCCCACACAAAACTATCCCCAAGACTGAATTTTTTTTCCACGATAATAATCACCCCTATCACGATTATTATGCTCCACCAGCACGACAACTATCCCCTTCAAGCGCGATAATGATCCCCCCAATGCCACCAACATTGAGAGTCTAAAGGTTTAAGGCGATATTAAGAGAGGGAAGGAGGAGGGAGGGAAGAAGATCGGGAAGGAGGGGGAGTGAAAGTGAGGAATTGGTACAGTGAGAGATGCAATGATGTTCTTTCCAGACGTACGATTACGTTTGCAAGTACACATACGACAGTGGAATACCTCATCAAGGAGGCTGGAACTTTTTGTACCACGAGGCCAAGTACATCAGAGCACAAAGGGTGGCATTGCTTGTTCGCTCGACCCTGTCCAACGATGCAGCGGCCAAAGGCTTAAGATGCGCTCCACAGATGCGCTACTGGCAAGCACTTCATTGTACAGTGTCGCATGCCCATCAAACCCAGTAGTACTCCAGCAGTGATGGATAAAGCCCGTCCGCTCATCACGTCCCTGGAACCGTTCCGTCTTGTAAAGTGACTAGCACTCCCCTGTATCGCCTGCACTCCCCTGCAGCAGTGGTCCCCCCAACACTGCCTTGGCAGCTTAAGCTGTTGCAAGCAGATTCCCATCTTGTACGCCACCCCCGTCCGCCGGTGCGTTGCTCGTGGTTTCTGCCACAATCTGCCTTGACTCCTCGTACCACTAACAGTTGCCTGGTGCCTCAACTCGTCTGCCCGTTGCAGATAAGGATCTAGTACTCTGTTGTAGCGAGCGTGGGACTAGTCAGTTGTCTCATACCTGTTGACATCAGGTGCCTGCTGCTTCCCCTGCCCCCGCTGCTGCTGAACCTGCTGCCACTGCCACTGCTGCTGCCTCATTTGGAATCCAATGTTTAACATCTCCAGCACCTGCTCACGCACGATGCCAGGATGGTCATCTGCCGCTGTGCCTTTGTAGGTCTCCTGAAAGTACTTAGTACTGAGCGTGGGAGCGTGGGTTGAGGTCGGTTGCGAGGTAGCAGATGACCGAATGATGCAGTGGTACTGCTGCATCTTCTCCTGGCACTTCTGCAAAGCTGGCAACAGCGACAGCAAGCACACGAGACGTGCCTCGTTGGGAATTTTGCGCTGCTCTCCCTTCTCATTGTACGGCTTTTCGTTCACCGACGCAATATCTGCGTCCACAGTCTGCAACTTCGCGATGGCTGTGTCGCAAACAACGATTATATCATGAAGGTTTGAAATGTTTTCAGGAAAGAAATCTGTATGGATGGATGGATGGAGGGAGGGAGGGAGGGAGGGAGGGAGGGAGGGGGGG
>SZWC01003134.1:97324-108527 GCA_023375785.1 Penium margaritaceum | reverse complement strand
CCTCCCCCCCCACCCTCCCTTCCCTCTTCCCTCTCTCTGCCCCACAGCCGGCGTCCCAGCAGTACATCCGCACGCGCTGGCACCCACCGCCACTCCCGGACACTGGAGCCGTGGCTGCGGTCGCCCTGGTGCCCGACCATGACGCCATAGACATGCCCCTCCTCTCCCCGTGCTCCCCAGCCCTCCTTCTCGCGTCACCCCGCCCGTTATTCCTCCCACCGTGCCCTATCCCTCATGTTCCCTTACTCCTCGGTCCTCCTGCCCCTACTCCACCCCACCTCTCCCACTGGCTCTTCTTTGACGGGGCGGCGGAGGTGTCCGGAGAGCGAGTTGGGGGTGCAGGAGCGGTCCTCTTTGACCCGCAGGGCGTGCCTCTCTCCTCCACCTGGCTTAGGTTGGAAGGAGAAGCAACCAACAACGACGCTGAGTACGCAGCCTTGACAGCAGGCCTGGCCTTGGCCTGCCAGCGGGATCTCTAGGGTCTGGTTGTCGTGGGGGATTCCCGACTTGTCATTACCCAGATGCAGGGCACTGCCCGGGTCACACTCGAGCGACTTCGGTGTCGACGGGACGAGGCTCGGGCCGCCGCCCGGGGCCTTGGGGTGATCCAGTGGCACTGGGTGGGTCGGGAACTCAACACTGTGGCAGATTTCCTCTCCAAGATGGGTCAGTTCCTATCAGCACCAGGCCGCAGACAGTGCCAGGGTGTGCCAGAGTTGGTGGTCTCACTCAGAGGGGAGGATCTCTTGGTGACACAGGAGCTAGTGCTACAGGGGGTGCAGGGCCTCCTGCCGCCCCAGGAGGAGAGACCAGCACTCTTGACGCCAGACATCACTACAGCATGGGAGGCTCTAGAGGGCTTCACGTGGGAGCGGCTGGGGGGTGCGATACAGATAGAGGGGGGTAGGTTTGAGAGGATGGCGCAGGCTCCATCGGTGCTGGCACGCCTTTACGGAGAGGCCCGCCGCCGGGTAGGTCATCTCCTCCAGCGCTGTTGCTCCTGGGTTCTGCAGCCGGACCTTCAGCCCGGGGACCTCTGCAGCAGGTGGATGCTCCTCCTCCACTTCCAGGTGTTGCTATGTCGAGTACCCTCCTTCGAGGAGCAGCTGGGAGACCCTGCCTTTTCATCAGCCCCACACAGACCGCTCTGGCGCGGTCGACGGACTAGCTCCCGCAGCCAGGCCTACCCTGACCTTCGCTCCGTCGACAGTGTCATCCTCGAGCGCTGCGCCCGCTTCGAGGCAGGCGATTGGGCGGGGCTTTTGGACGAGGCCTGTGCCTCAGTGCGCCCCGCCCAGCGGGCCTGGGTGGCATCCCGTCCATTCACGCGACAGGCGGCGGCAGAGCAGGGTGAGGAGGGGGCGAGAGCTCGCGAGTGCGCGGCCAGTATGGTGCATGCTGGGGCACTATCGAGGGCGATGCAGCAGTTTGAGGGGCGTCCACCAGCAGCAGGTACGGCCTCGACTTTGGCTGCTCTCAGAGAGCGGCATCCACCCGCCACAGTGCCTATCCCTTCGTGGGTCCTCTCCTTCACGACAGCAGGGGGTGGAGCGGCTGGAGTGACGGAGGAGATGATAGAGGAGGCGCTACGGGATGCGCCGCGGGGTTCGGCGGCAGGTCCCCTTGGTCTCACTATGGACCTGCTCCGTGACCTGGCCCTGGACTCACCGGCGTGCATGGAGGGCGTGGGAGGGGTCATACGAGCCATGCTAGATGGGGTCATGCCAGCAGAGGCGGCGACCTGCATGGGTCGGAGCAGGCTCATTCCTATCTTGAAGGGAGCTACAGAGGCAGAAGGGGTCCGACCGTTGGCGGTTGGTGAGGTTTGGGTCCGGCTCGCTGGCCGACTCCTCCTCCTACGGGACAGGAACCGCTTGCACCGGGCACTTCGGCCTCACCAGTTCGGCGTAGGAGTATCGGAGGGAGCGGGGGTGCTGGTTCGTGGGGTGCGTGCCATCCTCTCGGCCAACCCTGACTTTTGGCTGCTTCGGCTCGACGTCCGCAACGCCTTCAACGAGGTGGAGCGGGCAGCAGTGTTTGAGGCGGTTCGAGATCGGGGTCTTGGCATGTGGATCCCGTTCCTGCGACAGTTCTACACCACCCCGACGCAGCTGCTCTTCTTCGGTGTCAGCGCACCGGCAGTGCTGGAGAGTGCCCGAGGTGTACGCCAGGGTGATCCCCTGGGCCCTGCCTTGTTCGACCTTGCTCTGGCACCAGTGCTCGAGGCAGGTTCCCAGGTGCTGACGCTGGCTCGGGGGGAGCATCGAGGCCACGTGGGGGCCTATCAGGACGACGCGACGGTGACCGCCCCCCCACAGCCCCTGGCGGCAGCCTTCTCCTCCATGGTTGCGGCAGCGGCACTACGTGGCCTACACATCCAGCCACGGAAGTGCCTCCTATTGCGTCGGACGGAGGCGGAGGTGCCCCAGGTGCTCTCTGGGCTTCCGTGTCGACGGGACGGTGTAGTGCTGCTGGGGTGCCCGGTGGGCGACGCGGTCTTCCGTGCAGCGTGGGCAGAGGGATGGCTACAGGAGCAGCTACGAGGTCTGCCGCAGGTGAGCCGGATGGAGGAGGTGCAGGCTGCTATGACCTTGCTCCGACTGTGCATCATCCCCCGGGTGGACTTCTGCGTGCGGGCGCTCCCGCCTGAGGAGCATTGGCTGGAGATTCTGCATCGCTTCGACCAGGCTATTTGGGAGGCAGCTTTACGCCTCCTACACATTGCACAGGCCCGGGAGGTGGGGTCGGTGTCCTTCGAGCGGCAGCGTCTGGCTCGATGGCAGCTGCAGCTACCATTCGCCGCCGGGGGGGGTGGCCTGTTGGGGGCGAGAGACCGAGCTCCACTGGCCTATGCCTGCTCCACAGGGAGTCTTCTGCCAGCTCTCACCAGCGAGTTCACTCCCTTCCTTCCATCGGATGGCGCGCTGCAGCACTTGGCACCTGGGTGGGACCTGGTGGAGGAGGAGCTGCCCAGGCCGGTGTTTGCGACCCTGCCTACCTTCGAGGCGCTGCAGCAGGGCGTACAGCCGGGGCTGTGCCAGCGGATGTGCAGACAGTTGTACTCATTCCGGCGGGAGGGGTGGATTGCGGCGTGCGGCCGTCTGGCGCAGAGACGCTGTGGGTGCGCAGAGGTGGGCCCGGAGGCATGCGCCCACCGGCGCGGCTGTGAGCGCCAGGCCCACCAGCGTTGCTGGGCGACGGCGACGAGGGGCAGTGCCCTCTGGCTGCAGGCGACCCCACCAGGCCGACTCGATCGGACGTACCTAGCCCCGGCAGACTTTCGTCTCCACGCCCAGCTGTGGTTGGGCCTCCCCCTGCCCCACCTGGAGCAGGTTGGCCTTGATGGTATGGACCCAGGAGCTGTGACCAGGAGACGACGGATTGACGGGGCCATCCAGCGCGTTCACAACGCCATCAGGGATGAGCTTGCCGACATCTTCCGCGAGCATCGGCTTTCATTTACGGTTGAGAGCGGGGGCGCGCCCCGCCAGGCAGATGGCGCAGGGGGTGAGCCACGTCCGGACCTGACGCTGTCGGACCCCGAGTCAGGCTTGACCTGGGTTCTCGATATGACTACGGTGGATCCCCAGGGGGACAGGGCATCCGGGCCTGGCGTGGCCGTTGAGGCAGCAGAGAGGGGCAAGGTGGAGCGGTATCGCCCGACGGCACGGCCTGGACGTCACATGCGCCCTCTTGCATGGGAGACCTTGGGCGGCATGGGCGACCACTTTTGGTCCTTCTGGGCCCGCCTCGCCAGGATCTGCCTGGCACGTGGGCCACGACGGTGCTCTGCAGAGGTGTTCGAGCGCTGGGCCCAGCGTGCCGTGGCTATCATAGCACAGCGGGTCTCCATCGCTGGTGTGCGCAGCCAGTGCGCGGCCATTCGTTTCTACAGTGTCGTGCGTTGCGCGGCGGCGGATGACCGTCCGGAGGGAGAGGATCTTCCGCTTTTACATGGTGTGGGGCTACCACTTGCCCTGGGGCTATCCGCCCTGTGTTCTGTTGAACCGGTCTTTGCCGGTACCTAGCTCCTCCTCTCTTTCTGTCTCATTCCCACCGTCCATGTGCCGTTGGTGGCGGCGTCACTATTTATACCCCGTAGATGTGCCGGTGCAGGGGCGGCTTGCATGATTTCCATTTCTATAAATTAATTTAATCCAAAAAAAAAAAAAAAAACCTCTGCAGAGCACCGTCGTGGCCCACGTGCCAGGCAGAATCTGGCAAGGCGGGCCAGGAAGGACCAGAAGTGGTCGCCCATGCCGCCCAAGATCTCCCATGCAAGAGGGCGCATGTGGCCCTGGCCGTGCCGTCGGGCGATACCGCTCCACCTTGCCCCTCTTTGCTGCCTCCACCGCCACCCCTAGCCCAGATGCTCTGTCCCCCTGGGGATCCACCGTAGTCACATCAAGGACCCAGGTCAGGCCTGACTCAGGGTCCGACAGCGTCAGGTCCGGGCGTGGCTCGCCCCCCGCCTCGTCTGTCTGGCGGGGCACGCCACCCCTCTCAACCGTGAATGAGAGCCGGTGCTCGCGGAAGATGTCGGCAAGCTCATCCCTGAAGGCGTTGTGAACGTGCTGAATGGCCCCGTCAATCCGGCGTCTCCTGGTTACCGCTCCCGGGTCCATACCGTCGAGGCCAACCTGCTCCAGGTGGGGCAGGGGGAGGCCCAACCACAGCTGTGCATGAAGACGAAAGTCTGCAGGGGCCAGGTACGTCCGATCCTGTCGGCCGAGTGGAGTCGCCTGCAACCAGAGGGCACTGCCCCTCGTCGCCGTCGCCCAGCACCGCTGGTGGGCATGGCGCTCATATCCACGCCGGTGGGCGCATGCCTCTGGGCCCCCCTGTGCGCACCCACAGCGTCTCTGTGCCAGACGGCCACACGCCGCAATCCAACTCTCCGGCCGAGACGAGTACCACTGCCTGCACATCCGCTAGTACAACCCTGGCTGTACGCTCTGCTGCAGCGCCTCCAGGGTAGGCAAGGTCGCAAATACCGGCCTGGGCAGCTCCTCCTCCACCAGATCCCACCCCGGCGCCAAGTGCTCTAGCGCCCCATCCGCTGGAAGGAAGGCGGTGAACTCGCTAGTGAGAGCCGGTAGAAGACTCCCTGTAGAGCAGGCATAGGCTAGTGGAGCCCGGTCTCTCGCCCCCAACAGGCCCGCACCACCAGCGGCGAATGGCAACTGCAACTGCCATCGAGCCAGACGATGTAGCTCAAAGGCCACCGACCCCACCTCCTGAGCCTGCGCAATCTGGAGGAGGCGTAGAACAACATCCCAAATGGCTTGATCGAAGCGGGGCAGAGTCTCCAGCCAATGCTCATGAGGTGGGAGCGCCCGCACGCAAAAGTCCACCCATGGGATGATGCACAGTCGGATCAGGGTCATAGCCGCCTCCACCTCCTCCATCCGGCTCACCTGTGGCAGACCCCGCAGCTGCTCCCGTAGCCATCCCTCTGCCCATGCTGCCTGAAAGCCTGCGTCTCCCACCGGGCACCCCGGCAGCACCACTCCGTCCCGTCGACAGGGAAGCACAGAGAGCACCTGGGGCACCTCCGCCTCCGTCCGGCGCAGAAGGAGGCACTTCCGTGGCTGGATGTGTAGGCCACGTAGTGCCGCTGCTGCAACCATGGAGGTGAACACTGCCGCCAGGGGCTGTGGGGGGGGCGGTCACCGTCGTATCGTCCTGATAGGCCCCCACATGGCCTCGACGCTCCCCCCGAGCCAGCGTCAGCACCTGGGATCCTGCCTCGAGCACAGGGGCAAGAGCAAGGTCGAACAGTGCAGGGCCTAGGGGATCTCCCTGGCGTACACCTTGGGCACTCTCCAGCGTCGCCGGTGCGCTGACGCCGAAGAAGAGCAGCTGCGTCGAGGTGGTGTAGAACTGTCGCAGGAACGGGATCCACATGCCAAGACCCCGATCTCGCACCGCCTCAAACACCGCCGCCCGCTCCACCTCGTTAAAGGCGTTGCGGACGTCGAGCCAAAGCAGCCAAAAGTCAGGGTTGGCCGAGAGGATGGCACGCACCCCTCGAACCAGCACCCCCGCTCCCTCCGACACTCCAACGCCGAACTGGTGAGGCCGAAGTGCTCGGTACAAGCGGATCCTGTCCCGTAGGAGGAGGATTCGGCCAGCGAGCCGGACCCAAACCTCACCCACCGCCAACGGCCGGACCCCTTCAGCCTCAGTAGCTCCCTTCAAGATAGGGATGAGCCTGCTCCGACCCATACACGTCGCCGCCTCTCCCGGCATGGCCCTATCTAGCATAGCTCGTATGATCCTCCAACGCTCTCCATGCACGCCGGTGATTCCAAAGCCAGGTCACGGAGTAGGTCCATAGTGAGACCAAGGGGGCCTGCTGCCGAACCCCGAGGCGCGTCCCGCAGCGCCTCCTCCATCATCTCCTCCATCACCCCAGCCGCACCACCACCCAGAGTCTGGAAAGAGTGGACCCATGCCGGGATGGGCACCTCGGCGGGAGGATGCTGCTATCTGAGAGCAGCCAAGGTTGTGGCTGTACCTGCTGCTGGTGGACATCCCTCAAACTGCTGCATCGTCCTCGATAATGCCCAAGCATGCACCATACTCGCCGCGCACTCACGTGCTCTCGCCCCCTCCTCACCCTTCTCTGTCGCCGCCTGTCGCGTGAATGGGCGGGCCGCCACCCAAGTCCGCTGCGCGGGACACACTGAGGCACAGGCCTCATCCACAAGCCTCGCCCAGTCGCCCGCCTCAAACCGGGCGCACCGCTCCAGGACGACGCTGTCGACTAAGCGAAGGTCAGGGTAGGCCTGGCCTCGGGAGCTAGTCCGCCGACCGCGCCAGAGTGGTCTGTGTGGGGCTGGAGGAAAGGCGGGGTCCCCCAGCTGCTCCTCGAAGGAAGGCACTCGACATAGCAGCACCTGGAAGTGGAGGAGGAGCATCCACCTGCTGCCGAGGGCTCCTGGCGGAAGGTCCGGCTGAAGAACCCAGGAGCAGCAGCGCTGGAGGAGAAGACCAACCCGGCGGCGGGCCTCCCTGTAAAGGCGCGCCAGCACCGGTGGAGCCTGAACCATCCTCTCAAATCTGTGTCCCTCAACCTGTATCGCACCCCCTAGTAGCTCCCACGTGAAGCCCTCCAGAGCCTCATGCTGCACGTCCTCCTGCTGGCGCCGCTGCCGCTGCACCAGCTGCTGCTCCTGCTGCTGCTACTGCTGCTGCACCTGCTGCTGGCGCTGCCCGTGCCAAGGCAAAGCAAGCAGCAGTGGCGCCGCCGGACCTATCAAGGGTAGGCAAGCGGCCCCGGGCCGGCCGCCTGCCCCCTGTCCCCCCACGGGTACTGCCCCTCCCACACCGGGTGGGTATCGAGCCTCTGTAGCGGATCAAAGCGCCCTGTCCAGCCTGAAGGGAGGTCCGCAGGGTAGGCTCTCCGGGGCTGGGCAGTCAGGAAGGGCGGCGGCTCCTCATGACGCGGCTGTGGCCGATACTGCGTCCGCTGTTGCTGCTGCCACTGTCGCTGCTGCTCCGGCTGATGCGGCCACTGCTGCTGTCGCTCGTGCTAGATCTGCTGCTAGGACCGTGGGGGGACCCAGCCTACCTGCTGCCACTGCTGCTGCCGCTGTCCCGGCGGTGGTGATGATCCCTGCTGCTGCTGGTGTTGCTCCTGAGGAAGGACACCAGGGTGTAGCGGGTGGCTCCGTCTCGGGGGTAGACGATGACTCAACTCCTCCGGGTAGAGTTGCGATATCAAAATATCGATATCGATATCGACGATATCGATATTGATATCGATTTTTTGATATCGATATCCTTTTCTTTAACATCGATATCGACCCTCAGGGGGTCAATATCGATATCGATATCGATATCGAAATATCGATATATCGTATTGATGTTTCCATATTGATATTGAAAACGACACAGAAGGAGGGTTTTGGAGGAGAAATATCAATATCGACCTTTGAAGGAGGGGAGAGGCCCATCCTCAGAGGGCAAATATCGATATCGATATCGATATCGAACGATATCCATATCAATATCGATATCAATATTTCGATATCCATATTGAAGATACTTTCGATATCGATATGAAAAGTCGCAACTCTACCTCCGGGTCATGGCCCAGGCACTCGCCTAGACGAAACGCGAGCCGTCGCTCCTTCGGGCGGAGCCATGTCCGCCTGGTGAGGAGTTGTAGCTTCGCGTGCTGGGCGGCGGATCCGCGCAGCTCCCAGCGAACCTGGCCACCTTGCCCCCCTGGCCCCCCTGTCCCCCCTGTCGGGGGGGTAGGGGGGGAGTGTCGGGCAACTGCACCACCCGTGCTCCTAGGAGGGGAGACAGAGGGTGTCTGCCGCTGTGAGAGGATGCAGCTGCGAAGGTGCGCCCCCCAGGAGCGAAGCAGTGGCAGGGGACGACGCGGCGAGCGGCAGGCCTAGGACGCTGCCTGGGATGCTGCCTGGGGCGCTGCCCGGGGGCGGGCCCGAGGCGCCTGCCGCGGGGGCCTCCGTGGATGTGGATAGACGACGCTCTAAGGTAGCTAGGCGGTCGAGCAATGTCTGGTGCTGCTGCTGCTGCTGCCTAAGGAGCTGCTGCTGCTGCTCCTCCACTACACGACGTACAGCCGAGAGCAAATCTGACGGAATGGGCCCGGATGAGGCCGGACGCTTGGGCGGGGTCTGCTGCTGTTGCTGCTGCCGAAGGAGCTGCTGCTGTTGCTCCTCCACACGACGCACAGCGGCAGACACCCTCTGTCAACCAGAATTTTGCGCCCGAAGTTCTAGTGGTCCACGTCCGATTGACGGGCATGCTCCGCTTATGATGCGGATTTCAAGCGCGGCGTGCGGGCATGAATATTCAAATTTCAAGGACCAAGTTTCTTGGATCTGCGACAGACTTGAGCAGGACCTCTCAAAGGTTTTTCCTCCCCCCTCCCTCCCACCCCTCAGGATCCGGTTAGGATCCGTGAATACTAACCGGATCCAAGATCCTGGATCCGGTTCGCGGATCCGGATCCGGATCCGGTATCCATGGGTAGTTACCGCGGATCCTAGGATCCGTGTGCAGCCTTACCCAAAAACAACCTCTTGTTCCAGGGGCTTCAGGTTCAGCCGAAGAAGTGTCTCTTATGGCGGCAGATGGGGTGGGTACTTCCAGGCGTGTTGGCAAGGATTCCATCGACAGTGGAGGGGGTGGAGCTGTTGGGCTGCCCTACTGGGTCTGCTCGCTTTCGGAGGGACTGGGGGGAGGAGTGGTTGCGTGAGCAAACCCGTGAGCTCCAGCTGCTCCCGCAGCTAGAGGATCCGCAGGCGGCGGTGATGATGCTCCGGCTATGCATTGTACCCCAGGCAGACTTCCTTGTGCACGCTCTGCCCCCTGACGCCGACTGGCTGCGAGTGCTGCGGGAGTTCGACTCCGCAGTGTGGGGTGCTCTCCTTGGCATCTTGGGAGTGGTGGAGGCCCCGCTGGATTCCCATGCTGGCGCTTTGCAGGGGTTGGCGCAGCTCCAGGTGTAGTTGCCGTTCGATGCTGGGGGCATGGGTCTTTTTGCTGTGGCTCCGAGGGCGCACCTCGCCTACGTGTGCTCTTCTGCGGCCTTACTCCAGTCTCTTTATGACCTCTTCGGCCCCCACCTGTCTGCGGCCCGTGAGATGAGTTGCTGTGTCCTCTTTGGGAGGATGCTGTGGAGCACCTGCCTGCTTCCATTGTCGCGCGTTTGCCCCCGCTAGAGGTCCTTCGCCAGTGCGCTGGTCGGGGGTTGTACCAGCAGCTCAGCCCGTCCTACTTCCATTACCAGCGTTTGCAGTGAGTGAAGGAGATGGAGATGGTCGGGCCTGGGCTGTTCCCCGAGGCATGTGAGGCTATGGTGCGGAGGTGCTGGGCTATGGGGTCCCGCGGGGTGGCTCTCTGGCTTCAAGCCAGCCCTGCGGGTCCTGGTGATCGTCTCTACTTGGCCCCGGCCGACTTTCGGCTCCACGCCCAGCTTTGGCTGGGTTTACCACTGGGTTATCTCTCCATCCATGGCGGTCATGGGCTCCTTCCGGCGGATGTCACGCGCAGTGCGGGGTCTGGGCCGATTATTCGCGTCCACCATGCCATTCGAGACGAGTTGGCGGAGATTTGCCGAGAGCACTCCCTCTATGCGATGGTGGAGCCGGAGGGCTTATTGCCGGGGGGGTTACGGCCGGATGTCCTTGCGTTCGACTTGGCCCAGGGCACGGCGTGGGTGGTGGACGTCACCACGGTGGACGCCCATTCAGACAAGGTGAAGGACGAGGGGCAGGCTCTTCCGGTGGCGGAGGCTGCGAAGGAGAAGCACTACAGGGCCGCCCTTGCGCAACTGCCGGGGTATCTGCTGCGCACGGTGGCTTGGGAGACCTTCGGTGGCCTTGGCCCGGATTGTTGGCGCTTTATCCGTCGTTTGGTGGCGTTTTGCCTCGAGAGGGGTCAGGGCAGGCGCAGCGAGGCGGACTAGCCGGGATGGTCGGCGCGGGCGGTGTCCTTGTTTGCGTAGCGGCTCTCCATTGCTGGGATTTGGCAGCAGTGTCATGTGCTCCACTGCGACTTCGGCTTGTGGCGTGGCAGACTAGACCCGGCGCTGGGCAGTGTCACGCCTGTTGAGCTGCCGCGGCCGTGGCCCCTTGGCCTTGTTACGCTGTCTGACCTCTGCTACACTGTGTCATTGGACGGCGAGGAGAGTCTCCTCAGTCGTTGACGCTTCTTTCCTTGCTTTTCCTCTTCATTTTCTTGTGCCGTGGGTGACGGCTTTTGCATGCTTACATACCCCGATGATGTGCTGGTCAGGGGCGGCATTTGCATGTTCCTTCTCATTAACCAAGATTTTCCTTGAAAAAAAAAAAAAGAAACCGCCTCTTGTTCTGCCTCCGTTTGGTCATCCCCTAGTCTCTGCTCTCAAGGGTATCCATTGTAGATCCTTCCCTGCTGATGTTTTTTGTGGAAGGTGTGGAGGTCCTTGCTGCAAAACAAAACAAAAACAAAAACAAAAAAAAATGAAAACAAGAGGGGGAGGGGGGACTGTGAGACTCCCAGAATGGCTGCCTCAAACGAGCCTATACCAAAACAAAAACAAAAAGCTTGCAAGATGTCTTCTGGTCTTGTGAAAGAAAATCTGCTCGCAACGTCGCGACGTCGACGATGCAATAGTTGCACGACGTCGCGAATTTGCCGTGTCGTGTAACCACAACCGCAGGGGGGGGGGGGGGGGCCC
>SZWC01003134.1:2500-18834 GCA_023375785.1 Penium margaritaceum | reverse complement strand
GATGATGATGATGATGATGATGATGATGATGATGATGATGATGATGATGATGATGATGATGGCAACAATGGCGACGGTAACGACAACGACAACTGCGATGACGAAGACGACAACTATGACGACGACAACAACGACGACGACGAGGACAACAAAGGCATCGACGACGACGACAACAACGATGACGACGACAACGACGATGACGAAAACGACGACGACAACGATGACGATGACGACGACGACAACGACGACGACAACGACGACGACGATGACAACGACAACGACGACGACGACGACAACAACAACGACAATGATGACTGTGGTGGCTTTGGCAGTGCCGGTGCCAGTGGCAGGTGGCAAGTGGTGGCGGTGGCAGTGGCAGTGGCAGTGGCAGTGGCAGTGGCGGTGGCGGTGGCGATGGTGGTGGCAGTGGCGGTGGCGGTGGCGGTGGCGGTGGCGGTGGCTGTGGCGGTGGCAGTGGCGATGGTGGCGGCGGTGGCGGTGGCGGTGGCGGTGGCGGTGGCGGTGGCAGTGGCGGTGGCGGTGGCGGTGGTGGCGGCAGTGGCAGTGGTGGTGGCTGTAGTGGCAGTGGTGTAGCTGACAGTGACTATGACGCTGGCGCTTGTGCTTGCGCTGATGGTAGCGTAGGCAGTGGCACTGATGCTGCAGGTGCTGGTGCTTCTGCTGCTGCTGCTGCGGCCGCTTCTGCCGCCACCACGGCGTCCACCTCCGTTGCTGCTATTGCCGCCACCGCCATCACCGCTTCCACTTCTGCAGGTGCTGTTGCCGTTGCTGCTGCTGCTGCTGCTGCTGCTGCTGCTGCTGCTACTGCTGCTGCTTCTGTTGCTTCATTTATTGCTGCTGTGCTGCTGTCGCTGTGGCTGTGACCTTTGGGTTGGTTACAGATTCTTGACTCTTCAACAATCACAGTCAAGACTTGTGATGGGCCAGACTGCCATGACGGTGCGAAACAGACAGAGGATGGAAAACCGATTGTCCAGATCAGACGCATGCCAAGCTCAAAACAGGTCAGTCTCTCCCCGTGGCAAAGGATGTTATCATCGGAGACACTTTCCATAATGTCTAGAACTATCCTAGATGGTTTGCAAAACTTGTAGGAGAACCTGCTTCATTCTGTGAATTTCCCAGGGCACAAGGTAGGAGAACCTCCTCCGAGATTCAACGCTCCCGACGACTCGCGAGCCACAGTTCACATATCTGCTGGTAGGGATTCTCCCATGTGGCAGAGCCACATGGGGGACGAATCCAACAAGGGCAGAGTCCTCAACAGTGCCAAGGGTAGTTCCTCCACCCATGCTCAAAATGGACAAAGCAGCCCAATGAAGGCATTGCTGTTGACCCACACACATCCGTTCAATTTCTTTGCCCCGGTTCTCAGAGACCTTCCAGCATATAAGTGGGATCACCAGTACAGGTCTCATCAGCCTTGGTACACTTTTGCAAACACGTACCCACATACATATTCCCATGTGCATGCCAATGATCTTGCCCATCCCCGTGCTCATGCCCATGCTCATGCCCATGCCATACAAAAGCCCACGGCAATGTCGATGGCAGTGGCGATATCCATGCCCATACCCATGCTCGAACCTGCGCCCATGCTCATGCCCTTGCCCATGTTGATGCCCATGCCCATGCCTGTTCTCGTTCCCATTCTCATGATCATGCTCATGGCTGTGCTCATGGCAATGCCGGTGCCCATTCTCATGTGTGCACCTGTTCTGCAGATTGTGGACGTGCTGGCACCTCTCTCCGAAAACACAGTGATGAAATTTGTAGACCTGCAATCGGCATTTGGTGGTTGGGATGATAAGGTGTGTAACATGGGGGGTGTGGGGAGTGCATGAGATGGTGGTTGAGTGGTGAGGTTGGGTTGGAGGGCTAGTATGGGAGGAATTGAGGTGATGGGTAGGCAGTGGGGGGAGGTGAACGGAGCGGGAGGGGAGAAGGGGGGAAGTGGCGCTGGGAGGGGGAGGGGAAGGGAAACAGGGGGAATGAGGGATAGGGAGATGGGGAGAAGGGGAGAAGGGGGAATGAGAGGTTGGTGGTGGGAGGGGACAGGTGGCAGCATTTAGAAGGAGAGGGAGGTGAAGGGTCATGAGGAGGGGCCAGCCATGCAATGTAGGGGTTGGGGGTCGGAACCCCCACCCTCTTTGTTATTGCAAATCCTAATGCACAACTTATTCCTCCTTGCTTCCTCTTCTTCTTCCTCCCACCCTTCATTTTGCCTGGAACACCTTGAAGACCAAAGCCAAAAGAATTAACCATCTTGATTGCTGCTATCTCCTCTCGTCATAATCCATGCCTCTCGTGTGGCATGACTGGACGTGACATGAACAGTGTGGTGAGGCTTCGTTGGGAAAGAAGAAATCATGTGCTCATCTTCTTTGCAGGAGATGGAGTCAAGGTTCAACAAACGTGCTAATGCGTTCATTGTGCACATTGGAGAGTGTGGGAGTAGACCTTAAGGACTCGTATCTGTCGGCTGGCAAGCAGAAGTGTATTGTGACCTCACCTTCTCAGGGTAACAAAGATGTGGCGATTTGATGGATTCACTCTCTCTGTGTGGTTGGCTCAACAAAGGTAAGCTGTCACTCTACGTTTGGTCACTATTGTGAAACTTATTGGTCTGGAAAGAGGTGATTCACCCGTGCTGCATGTAACGATCGGATGGAAAGCTTGGCCCACTAGGCCAAAACCGTGGTAGTTGAGGGTCATCCCATCCGTCACCCACAGGCCAGGACCCACGTTTGAGCCACATGGCACGCCTCGCGCTACATTACACGTCTACACTAGTAAAGGTGGATAAATTCTGTGAATGGCAACACGGATGCATCAAGAAAAGCACAGGAATTTCACAATGGGAAGCATGTATGGATTAATTTGTTGTGTTATTCTGTCACAAGTGACGACCAAAATTCTGACTTCTATGCTGGCCTTTCTACTTCTCCTTACATTCTAAACATTATTCAATTCCTTCTTAATTCACGTAGACTTGGAGTGACCAAATTTCACTTTTGGTAGGAATGATAGGTCGATCCGCATAGTTTAACCTCTGAATGATTAGCAACCTTTTATTTAGAAGTCTTGGGGCTTCTTGAACAATGGGACACAATGTATAGAGCCAAAGTGGCATGCAAGTGAACTTGGACTTTCACATATTTTCACATGATTTGACTTTTACATCTCAAGTTGAGAAGCAAATATGAATCCATGGATCATTTGAGTTATGGTTAATCACCCTTAATTCATACACTCGACAATTGGTGTGTCAAAAAGTGGATTCATATGTGCAAGCAGTTTTCAGAAACCATCAACATCAAATCATGTCACTAGAGCCCACAAATACATTCCTTGTAAAAAGTGTTAGCTATTATGGATTATATACACTATGTACTAGTTTTGTTAGAATCTCATGTTTTGTGATATGTTTGTTGAAATGCTATGCACCTTGTCCACTGCCTAGCTGGCTAGCTGCACATATGGACAAGGCATGCACTGCTCTATGGAGCACGTTCCCTTGGTCTGTTCCGAGATGGGCCAGGAATGCACTGCCCATAATGGGTATGTGGCCTGTGGATCATCATAGGAATCATACTGATGTGGCCTACTTGAGCAGGCTTCGAAGTCTCAAATAGTAGGTTATTGGTTTAAACCCCGCAATGGCCGCAATTTTCTTTGTGGCCCAAATTGGGACAGGAAGCTTCTAGGAAGCTTACTAGAGCCTGCCTTGAGGATGACACTTGGCGGTCTAAGGACGCGCCAAGTAGGACTGTACGTTGAGGTTGGCTCCAATGGAGCCACTACAAGTAAAAGCTTTAGCAAAGCTCTGCAAGTATAAAAGCTTGTACCTTGCATGCATCCATTTACAGTTCTTGCCTTTGAGACTCCTCACAGAGTGTCCAACCAAAGGTAGACATTAAAGACCAACATGCGGACTTCGTGAGGTTACAAACCAAACGAACCTGAAGTGTGGATCCCTCGTTCGAGGGTCATATGTTATCTTGGTTGCAATACCAAGAGCGGTTGGCGGCCTCCCGTGTCGGGACCCGTTTTCTAGACCGTTGCTATCCGCCGCATTGACAAAGGGTTATGGGCCCACACTTCTAGTTCTAAGGCACGCTTCCAAGACCGACTAGCGCGTGGTCTTGCAGGACGCACAGGTACAACAGGGACACGACTATCGGACGGCTTCATCTGCTCCATCGGCTCCATCGGCTTCTTCAGGTAGGGTCCGCACACATGACGGACTAGGGGATGAGGAACAGCTCTATCCATATTGGACACGACCCTCGAGCCCCAACGGGATTAAGCTCTACCCCTTTTTTAGGTGGTACGACCCCGAATCCGTTCTCTCACAACGGCACCATCGCCTTAGGCGATCAGCGGCGGGAGGGATATGCAACGGAACCAACTGCACCTTTTGACAACGGTCGCAGTCAGAAGCCTCATAAGCCTCATCGGCCTGAACGAAGCAGAGTAGCAGCGAAGCAGAGAAGACGAGCAACCGCCAAAAATGGCGAATCCGACTCAAGCCCGCCTTGAGGCGGGTATGTCCAAATTCACGGGGACAGGTTTTCCCTTATGGAAATGGCACTTTGAGATTTTCATGAACGTGCGTGGCTACCTCGACATCCTTAAAGGGACCGGGACAGCACCCGCTGATGCGATGTTGACGACGCATGCGGCTGACCTTGTAGCATGGACGATGGAGAACAACATGGCTCTTGCCATTCTTGTGACGTCCATCAACGAGACTCAACACTCACAGGATGCACGTTGGATGCCAAGGCCTACGCAAAACTTGCACACGTGCATTAATCAAACGCCCTAGCAAACTGACTCTTCATCTTTCAACGGTTGATGTCGATAAGGGTGAGCGAAGGAGAGTCGATACCCGCATTTTTGCAGTCGTTCGACAACGTGGTGCAAGAGTTCGAGCAAATGGAATGGAATCTCGACTCCAACATGCGTGCCATGATCCTTCTAATGGCCCTGCCGGAAAGTTGGGGTCCTTGATCACAGTATTTGGCGGTTGGAAGGAGGCATATCTGACGTATGAGGCTGTCGCCAAACACGTCCGCAACGAGTCCATGCGCCACAGTGGTAGTGAGGCAAACAACTCAGCCTATGCCTCTCGCTTCGGTGGACAAGGTGCAAGCTCTCGCTCTAGTCAAGGCAACAGCGGAAGTGGTGGTGGTGGAGGGAAAGGCAATGGTGGCAGGAAGAGTTCCGAGAAGCCCGGCAACTGTCACAACGGTGGCAAGGCTGGGCACTTGGCTAGGGACTGCCATAGTCCAAAGAAAGAAGGCAAGAACAAAGGTGGGAAGGAGAAGAAGGAGCTCACCAACATGATGGCTAGGGGGCTGCCCATGAAGGGGGCAACGATCCTGAGGCCCGGGACATTTGCCCTTGACTCTGGCACCAACCACCACTCATCAAAAGAGAAAGGTGGATTTATCTCCATGGCCGAATCTGTCATGCACATCAAGTGTGCAAACGGTGGCGTCGTCCAAGCCATGGGCGAAGGGGACAAGGTGATCACGTTCAACGTGAACGGTGCGGGGAAAGCAGTTAACCTTCAAAAGGTGGTGTACATGCCCTCCTTTGTAGCCAACTTGCTATCCGTCTCACAAATCACCGACAACATGACAGTGGTGTTCGCCAACAAGGAAGCGGTGGCCCTAAAAAACAAGGACATCCAGATTTTGTACACCAAAGACGACCTCATGCTTCAAGTTCCAAGAGTCAATGGCCTCTACGTGTTTCAAACCAAGGTCACCAAGGCGTCGGATGAGGGACTTGCATGTGCCACCAATATAGTGGCACCGGAGCCAAAGGATGCACCACCGGCGACCGTTGCGGCTGCCACATCAACCAAGAACACTGATGCTGAGCTGTGCCATCGACGATTTGACCACGTGGCCAACAGCACGCTGCAGAAGACGCAGGAGCAAGAGGTAGTCCGCGGAAGGGAAGGGTGCACCATGAAGCATGGCAAAGGGTGTACATTGTGTGAACCATGCCTTCAAGTGAAGGCAAAGAAGAAGCTGTTTGGGAGAGGAGGTCAACGAGCAGAGCATGTCTTGGAACTGATACACAGTGACGTGCATGAACCCTTCTGCACACCGTCTAATGGAGGAAGCAAGTAATTCCTGACCTTCATTGATGACCACAGCTGCAAGTTGTAGATCTACTTCCTCAAAACAAAGGGAGAGGTCAAGGAGAAGCTCCTCGATTTCGTCGCCATGGTGGAGCGGCAAACGTCCAAGAAAGTGAAGATGCTCTGAAGTGACAACGGGGGTGAGTACGAGACATGCAAGCCTTGGCTCAAGCGTCATGGCATCGGCCACGAGCAAACCACCCCTTACAACCCCCAAAGCAACGGTGTTGCCAAGAGGATGAACCAGACCCTGCTCGGCATGGTGCGAAGCATGCTCTTTGACGTGAAGCTCCCACCTCGATTTTGGATAGAAGCAGCAACAACGGCCTGCTACCTCTTGAACCTCACATCAGCAACTGCCTTGCGGAAGTGTGGAAAGGAGCGGAACAAGCAGCTAAAGACCCCACAGGAAGCATGGTCAAGAAAGAAACCCAACACATCTCATCTGAAGGCGTTCGGGTCAACTGCATAGGTGAAGATCCAGTCGGGAGAAGGTAGAGGCAAGCTCGACGCACGTTCCAAGAAGTGTGTCATGGGTGGGTACGACACATCACACAAAGCCTATCGGCTTTGGGACCAGGCAGTAGGCAAGCTCATGAGGAGTCGCGTAGTCGTGTTTGATAAATGCACCCTTGGAAAGGGAGAGCTGCTGGACCCGATCCTTGCTCCCAAAGCAGGAGAGTGGATAGTGTTGCTTGAGTCCGGAGACCAAGCACCCGACAACTGGCTTGCTTTGCCAGTAGGTGGTGGGAATGGGAGAGTAGCTGCGAAGGATGATGCAGCATCTGACATGGACACGGATACCGAGGCGTCCGGGGCTTCTGAGTCTGACTTGGAGTCTGACGACTCTTGTGACAACGACGACGACGACAAACCACCACCTGTGGAAGCACTTGCACCAAAGCAAGAAGCCGCACCAGTACCCTGGCACAATCTGAGACCAAAGAGAGTACCTTTATGGTATGAGGACGATTGGACTGGCCTTACCTGGTCGTGCATGGCTTTGGGAGAGCCATCCACACTGGCGGAGGCAATGAATGGCCCAGATGCGGCCAAGTGGAAGGAGGTAGTGGACAGCAAGCTCGCGTCCATTGCCGAGAACGGCACGTGGGTGTTGGTGGATAGACCCGACAAGGCCCACGTGGTGGGATCCAAGTGGGTCCTCGGAGTGAAGAAGAAGCAAGACAGCAGCATCGACAAGTTCATGGCAAGGGTAGTGGCTAAGGGGTTCTCTCAACGCCGGGGCTCCGAGTACAATGAGACGTTCGTGCCCTTCATGACCTTTGCCTTCATCCACTCTCTCCTTGGCATTGCAGCGGCAAAGAATCCAGAGATACACCAGATGGATGTCAGGACAGCTTTTCTTTATGGGAAGCTCGACAAGGAAGTGCTGAAGGAAGTGCCTGAAGGAGTCAAAGCTCACAAGGGCAAGGTGTGCAAGTTGGTGAAAGCGCTCTAGGGGCTGAAATAGGCCCCAAGGATGTGGTACAAAGAGATGGACGGTTTCATGACCGATCTCTCCTTCACACATTGCTAGAATGACCCAAGCATGTATGTGCACGATGATGGGAGAGGGCTGATACTGGTTGCGTTGTACATGGATGATCTAATCATCTGCTCGTCTTCGGTCGAGCTACTCGATGAGTTGAAGTCTGACCTCAGCAAAAGGTTCAAGATGAACGACATGGGTCCTCTCGAGTACTACCTCGGGATCGCCATCCACCGCAACCGAGTAGCAGGCACCATCAAACTCAACCAAACCAAATGTATCGGCGAGGTACTGAAGCACTACCACATGGAAGATTGCAAACCTATCACCACCTCAATGACGACCGATACGAAGCTGAAAGCCTCCATGTCACCAAGCAACAAAGCAGGACAAAGGGAGATGCAAGACATCCCCTACCAGTCCCCCGTCGGTAGCATCATGTACTCCATGGTAGGGACTCGTCCTGACATCTGCTATGCTGTGGGACAAGTGAGCATATTCGTGGCGAACCCAGGGCCACAACATTGTCAGGCTTTAAAGCGCATCTTACACTACCTGCAAAAGACATGTCACATGGGCCTCATCCTTGGAGGCCAAGAAGGTACGGACCCCCTTCGCCTGAAGTGCTACACCGACGCTGACTGGGGAGGAAATCTTGACGAATGAAAATCCACCTCTAGATACGTGTGCATCTTGAATGGCGCTTCCATCTCATGGGCCATCAGGAAGGAGGATTGTGTTTTTGTGTCCACGGCTGAGGCAGAGTATGTTGCTCTATCTGAGTTGTGCAAGGAGAATCAGTGGCTGCGCAGCCTGCTTGGCGAAATGATAGTGCCACAGAAGGATGCCATGGTCCTACGCATGGACAACATGAGCGCCATCTCGATGGCTGAAGATGAGATCATCTCCCGGTGAACGAAGCACATCGACATACGTTAGCACTACTCATGTGACCTGGTCATGAAGAACGTGGTGGACTTGTAGCACCGCGGAACCAAGAGCATGCTTGCTGACTGCATGACCAAGACGCTGGAGAGCGACATGCACTATGTAGGCATTCGTGGATTCGGCATGAGGAGTGCGGCAAATGAAGGGTGAGCTCCAAGGCATTGATGGAGCCCAGTGAGCGACAGATGGACAGAGGTGCAAGGGAGAGATTTGTTAAAATGGTATGCACCTTGTCCACTACCTAGCTGGCTAGCTGCACATACACACAAGGCATGCACTACTCTATGGAGCACGTCCCCTTGGTCTGTTATGGGATGGGCGAGGAATGCACTGCCCATAATGGGTATGTGCCCTGTGGATCATCATAGGAATCATAACTTTGTGGCCTAGTTGAATAGGTGTTGGAGTCTCAAACGACATGTTTGAGGTTCACACCTTGCAACGGCCGCAATTTTCTTTGTGGCCCAAAATGGGACAGGAAGCTTCCATAAAGCTTACTAGAGCCTGCCTTGAGGATGACACATGGCCTTCTATGAATGCGCCAAGTACGACTGTAGGTTGAGGTTGGCTCCAGTGGAGCCACTACAAGCAGAAGCCTTAGCAAAGCTCTGCAAGTATAAAAGCATGTGCTTTGCATGCATCCATTTACAGTTCTTGCCTTTGAGACTCCTCACAGAGTGTCCAACCAAAGGTAGACACCAAAGACCAACACGCGGACTTCGTGAGGTTGCAATCCAAACAAACCTAAAGTGTGGATCCCTCGTTCGAGGGTGATATGTTATCTTGGTTGCAATACCAAGAGTGGTTGGCGGCTTCCCATGTCGGGACCTGTTTTCTAGACCGTTGCTATCCGGCGCATTGACAATGTTTACTTCCCAACACGCTTGTTGATCCACAGTTTCAGGGGTGAGGTCATTGGTCATATATGGATCCGTTGGTTTCCTATCACAATTGTGTAGGCAACTCGGTGTTGCTACACAAAATAGTGGAAGACATGATTGACATGTGGGTATGAAAGTGCTAAAATTCTTCGGGATGAGACTGGCCCACATGTCAAATATGAATTGAGACTCGTGGCTACCGCTTCGGTGTAGCCACGCCTTAGAAAATTGACAGAGACTAGTTGTGACGGAAAAATCTAACATGATGCTAGCAACTGCAAATCAGAAAGTTATCCTCCATGTAGTACACCTAAAATTGCATGCCTTAAAGTGTACGTGGGCATGCAATTCAGTGCTCAAATGACATCAATCTCATATGAGAGCATCCGGTTGAAACATTAAGCAAGCACCAAGCGTGAGATAACTGCTCCATGTCACCAACAAGGTCAATCTTGTCCACCTTGAGCATGAGATATCACGTGTGGAAAACTTGTCCTAATTCATGGAAGACGGTACATCAACATTCGTGCTGATGTACCATGTTCCATATGCTAGTGCATGTGGAGCAAGTCAATGTACCAAAGCATGTCGGCCACAATATGAAAAAGGGGTCAAATAGCTTAGATACCCATAAAACGCAAAGTGTGACTCTCATCCGCCCAGCACTGGCAAAACAAAAAGTCAAAAGCCAAGTCGAAAATCATGCTCGCTTGCGGCATGCATTGACGGGCGAGAAATAAAAAAAAACCGCATGGGGTCATCACTCCCACCCAAGATTTGCAAGGGAGCGATGACCGATGAACACCCGAGGGGTGGATCGACAACCACACATAGAGGAGAGAAAGAGGCCAGCACAGGCAACGAGCGCTACAGGCAGGAGTGGGGATGACATTGCGCAAACACAGGGGACAGAGAGCAAAGGAATGCTTTCACGATGGGGCCCGCCATGGAAGTGCCCTTCGATGGGATGCGGGTTCACGGGAAAAAGCAAGCGGTCAATTGAGTGGACATTGAGGCTACCGCCATCGGGGCTACTGCTTGAGGTCGGGGCTCCATGGCATTCAGCGACGCATCAAGGAGGGGACGGCAGAAGGGCGCGAGGGAACTCACCGTATGGAAGGGGACACCAGGAGGGGGGATCGGGACGAGGACGCCAGTGAGCACCGGGAGTGGATGGCAGGGCGACAAGCACTAGTAGCTGGCCTGGTGGACCCGGAGCTGATCCTTGAGGTGGAGGGTTGGCAGGCTGAGCGGCGGAGGATTAAGGAGCGACAGGCGGCAAAACAAGAGGCGCATCGGGTACCGCGAGTACGAGGATAGCGGGCCCAGCATGAGCGAGCCCATCGCGAGAGGGAGCAGAGCTAGGAGGGGGAGTCCTCGCGGAGAGACCGGCTGCGAGGGAAGCAGCCAAGTGATGGAGCGGGTGGAGGAGGACATCCACGGGGAGACGGTGAGTCCCCGAGGAGACCACGGGAGGGGCGTGACCATGACCAAGGGCCCGGGGTTCAGGGGAATACGGGAGATGACGCAGACACAGAGGCAGGACCATTTCTCCGAGAGCTGTTCCCCCTGACACCACTACAGGGGACGGGAGAGAAGGGAGCAGTGGGACCGCAGGACCACAGGCGAGACCGAGAGTCGCGGAAGGGTCTGATGGCAGAGACGGACATGGGACAGCGACGACAACGAGAGGTCGTCGGACGGGGAATTGGGGGTGGAGGTGCAGTAGTGGCCAAACAGCTGGAGAGACAGACCACCAGAGATCAGCCTCGGGTGGGAGGAATGGAAACAGGTACGACAGGAGGGCGTGGAGGAGGACCTCCTGAGGGCACAACCGTGGGGAAGGGAGGACCAAGAATGTCGGTTGCAGCACAAGGGTGTGCCCAAGGAGGTAGGGGAGACAGCCACCAAGGCACCACAAGCAGAGGCGAGAAGGAGCAACGGCCGTGGGCTGACGTGGGTGGGGAGCAGAGCGGTGGCCAATGATGGGATCAGTTGTGGCGGTGGGCAGAGGGGCTGGAGTGGGGCCGACTGTATGGGGCAGATGTACTCCCCCCCTTTATCTACTCGCGAGTTCCATCAGGCGTTTTGGACTCAGTTTGGGCTACGGTGGCAGTCCCCTTGGTGAGGTGCACATCCCATCCCATGCATGCTTCAGGGCCCCTGCTACTCAAGGCCATGCCGAGCCTCATCCTCAAGACGCGCCCACACCATCAGGGGTGCTCAGATGCTGAGTGGGTGAGATCACTAGCGACCCGGTTCCTCCAGGGACAGTGGGAGGAGTTATGGGGTGAGGCCGTCGCGCATGCTCGGCCGGCAGGTCGCGCACCACCACAACGACGCCTGCATCACAGAGAGGAGGAGGCAAGGGAACAGCGACTACAGAGGGCGGTGACTCAGTTTCATCGAGGGAATACGTCAAAGGCATGCAATCCCTTGGACAGTACCTCCTTGGCACCGCCCGGACTAGAGGTATTGGCGTAGCTACAGGCAAAGCACCCAGCAAAGGAGCGGCCGACACCAGTGTGGGTAGCAGAGGCAGCGAGGCGGGCCCCTACTGGGTTCCCTGATGGAGTTGGAGTGCGGAGGGCCCTGCTAGACAGCAGCAGAGGCACAGCAGCAGGGCCGTCAAGCCTAACGTTGGACCATCTTTGGCAGGTTGTGGTGGGGGATGAATGACTCACGAGGTTGTTGGCACAGCTACTCACCTCCCTATGTAGAGGACCACTCCACCCCACAGCTCGAGGCTTCCTTGCAGCAAGCAGGCTCATCGCGTTAGCGAAACCCGATGGTGGGATATGTCCGATCGCTTTGGGAGAGGTAATTCCACACATGCTGTGGAGATGGATGGTCAGTACAGGGAGGAGCGAGATGGAGAGAGCACTGGCGCCATTGCAGCAGGCGGTGGGAGTGTTGGCAGGGGGGGAAACAGTGGTCCACACCATCATGGAGCAGTTGGACCAGCAGGCGGAGTGGGGGTTGCTCAGTATGGACGTGAAGAATGCATATATCTCAGTTGAGCAAGCAGCAACCTTCGAGGCGGTGCGGGCGAGGGGATTCGAGCGACTCCTCCCAGCAGTAGCCCTTTTTTGCGATCAGCCCTCGGAGCTATACTATCAGGGAGGGTCCCAGCCGTGCATGCTCCATTTGGAGAGGGGGGTGCGACAAGGAGATCCTATTAGCCCTTTCCTCTATGCTTTGGCGCAGCAAGATGCACTGGAGGCAGCACAGGCAGTGATGGGAGGGACGGGCCGGGTGCTGGCATACTTGGACGACACATACCTGCTAGGCCCAGTGCAGGAGATGGAGGCGGCTTTCACTACGCTGCAGGGAGGATTGGCTACAGTGGGGATGGAGGTCCAGCCTCGCAAATGCCAGCTGTACCTACCAGTGGGGGTGGGCCAGGCGCCGGGGAGCATTGCGCGGGTCCCACGAGCGACGGAGGGGATGGTGATTCTGGGGAGTCCGATCGGGACAAAAGGGGTTCTGTTGAGCGTGCCTTGACTTAGCATTACACGAGGTGGAGGAGATATTGGAGACGCTCGTCGACATGCTAGACGCCCAGGCCGCGTTCAGTATCTTGAGGGAGTGCACCACTCGCAGGCTTCAGCATCTCACGCGACAGACGCCTCCATCAGAGTGGTGGACCAGCCGGCTGCAGCGATATGACGATAAGGTGGGGGATTGCATCCGCCGACTGGTGGCACTTGATGAGGTGCAGGGGATCAGAGAGCGGCAAGAGGTGGCCCATGCTGAGCAGCAGGCACGGCTCCTGATTTGGCTGGGTGGGCTCGGCTTAATGGGGGTGGGGGACCTCACACCCCTCTCGTTCTTATGCAGCTGCCTGCAGCCTTGGCACGCGGTGAAACGTCTCCTCCACCCACGAGGCCCTGAGGACATCGGAGAGGGTGAGGGAGGAGGACACAGACCATGGATGAGGGGGACGTTTGCAAAGGTACGAGAGAGGGAGCTGCAAGGATTCCCAGATGTAGTAAAAGCAAAGGTCCCACAGCTGGCGGAATGCAAACAGGGGAGTCCCAAGCGCCTTTTCCAGGAATTGTCTGACGCCGTCTATGAGTTGCAACTTGAGGAGCTCCGATCAATGGTGGTAGCGGAGCTGGGAGGAGAGGAGGCACTCCCACAGTTGCAGTGACTGGCAGCGGTGCAGGGGGAGCACAACAGGGATTGGCTATTGGCACATCCTAGGTCCATCACCGTCCAGATGTACATGGCACCAGAGGACTGGAGAATGGCATGCAGGTTTCGCCTTGGGCTCCCCATTTCACACTTAGACCATACGCCGGCGTGCACGTATGCAGAGCGAAGCCCTATACACCCATGCACACCACAACACGCCCTCTGATGTGTCCAGGGAGGGGGTACAAAGGCGGTCCACGATGCAGTGATGAGAGAGTTAGCAGTAGTGGTATGCGAGAGTGGGATGGGTGTAGTGACTGTCGAGCACGTCGGCCTGCTACCAGAGGGGCAACCGAATATTACATATTTTGACCCAGCCACAGGTCACACACTTGTCATGGACGTGGTCATTGTCGCACCGGAATGGCCGAGTCTGGGGAGGAGGTTGGCGGAGCGGCCGGGTGTGGCATTGGAGGATGCAATGCGGACGAAGGAGAGGAAGTATGGACGATAGCAACCGGAGGCAGAGCGCGACCATATGGAGTTTGTCTTCCCCGCGATGGAGACCTTGGGGACCTTCTCGCAAGGCCTCGGCAAGTTATTATATCTATATCTATATCTATATCTATATCTATACCTATATCTATATCTATATCAATATCTATATCTATATCTATATCTATATCTATATCTATATCTATATCTATATCAATATCTATATTTATGTCTATATCTATATCTATATCTATATCTATGTCTATATCTATATCTATATCTATGTCTATATCTATATCTATATCTATATCTATATCTATATCTATATCTATATCTATATCAATATCTATATCTATATCTATATCTATACATATATCTATATCTATATCTATATCTATATCTATATCTGTATCTGTATCTATATCTACATCTACATCTACATCTATATCTACATCTATATCTTTATCTATATCTATATCTATATCTATATCTATATCTATATCTATATCTATATCTATATCTATATCTATATCTATATCTATAGATATAGATATCGATATCGATATCGATATCGATATCGATATCGATATCGATATCGATATCGATATCGATATCGATATCGATATCGATATCGATATCGATATCGATATCGATATCGATATCGATATCGATATCGATATCGATATCGATATCGATATCGATATCGATATCGATATCGATATCGATATCGATATCGATATCGATATCGATATCGATATCGATATCGATATCGATATCGATATCGATATCGATATCGATATCGATATCGATATCGATATCGATATCGATATCGATATCGATATCGATATCGATATCGATATCGATATCGATATCGATATCGATATCGATATCGATATCGATATCGATATCGATATCGATATCGATATCGATATCGATATCGATATCGATATCGATATCGATATCGATATCGATATCGATATCGATATCGATATCGATATCGATATCGATATCGATATCGATATCGATATCGATATCGATATCGATATCGATATCGATATCGATATCGATATCGATATCGATATCGATATCGATATCGATATCGATATCGATATCGATATCGATATCGATATCGATATCGATATCGATATCGATATCGATATCGATATCGATATCGATATCGATATCGATATCGATATCGATATCGATATCGATATCGATATCGATATCGATATCGATATCGATATCGATATCGATATCGATATCGATATCGATATCGATATCGATATCGATATCGATATCGATATCGATATCGATATCGATATCGATATCGATATCGATATCGATATCGATATCGATATCGATATCGATATCGATATCGATATCGATATCGATATCGATATCGATATCGATATCGATATCGATATCGATATCGATATCGATATCGATATCGATATCGATATCGATATCGATATCGATATCGATATCGATATCGATATCGATATCGATATCGATATCGATATCGATATCGATATCGATATCGATATCGATATCGATATCGATATCGATATCGATATCGATATCGATATCGATATCGATATCGATATCGATATCGATATCGATATCGATATCGATATCGATATCGATATCGATATCGATATCGATATCGATATCGATATCGATATCGATATCGATATCGATATCGATATCGATATCGATATCGATATCGATATCGATATCGATATCGATATCGATATCGATATCGATATCGATATCGATATCGATATCGATATCGATATCGATATCGATATCGATATCGATATCGATATCGATATCGATATCGATATCGATATCGATATCGATATCGATATCGATATCGATATCGATATCGATATCGATATCGATATCGATATCGATATCGATATCGATATCGATATCGATATCGATATCGATATCGATATCGATATCGATATCGATATCGATATCGATATCGATATCGATATCGATATCGATATCGATATCGATATCGATATCGATATCGATATCGATATCGATATCGATATCGATATCGATATCGATATCGATATCGATATCGATATCGATATCGATATCGATATCGATATCGATATCGATATCGATATCGATATCGATATCGATATCGATATCGATATCGATATCGATATCGATATCGATATCGATATCGATA
>SZWC01003133.1:160130-181134 GCA_023375785.1 Penium margaritaceum | reverse complement strand
GCTGCTGCTGCCAACGCGTGCTGCTGCTGCTGCTATTGTGCGCGGCTCACCGCCCCTCTGGCGTTCACGTGCAGTCTCTTCGTTCTCCCTCACGCTGCTGCCGGCGTGGCGCCACGTGGCGCGTTCTCTTTGCGTTCCGCCCACTTCTGCTGCTTCTGCTGCTCACACGCCCCCCTGTGCTCTGATACCAAATTGGAAATAATTTTAGGGCATGCAGGCCCATGCACAAACGAACATGAGCTCTGTGTGTGAGTGCGATGCAAGACGGCAAAAATTTGGCTAAGTCTGGAACGCTGAATATAAAGAACAAGGAGAGAGTACAAATGAGCCCCTAGCGGGCTTAAGTAGGGGCGCCGGCAGCTAGCCGCACCGGGCCCCGTCACCCCCGCTGAGCCGAAACGGGTCAGCGGGGAGAACGCACTGCGTACACCATGATAACAATAACGGTGGTCTCCTCGAGGCACCGGAACAGCTCTCCGAGTACCCGGGTCTCGACCACCGAGAAAATAGGAACAGTGCCAGAAAATCTCAGAATCAGCGTCCAGTCATCACAGACGGCTTTCCGAACATCGGAAGCCCCACAATAGCCATCGGGTCTCCTCGTCGCACCGGTACAGTCAACCGGGTGCGCGGGTCTGAACCCACCGAGAAAACTCTCCTACCTCCTGACAAGCCCACACGGCTGCCGGAACGCAACGACCGCGTCTCGCCGGCGCTGTCGTAGGTGCTGAAGAAGTCTCGGTGCAGTCCGGAGGCCCGTCGTGTCGTCACGCTCTCCTCTGCCATATACCCCGAAAGTGGGTATATCGGTAAACTCGCAGTGTCGGTCGTGACGGGTGGAAGCCACAAACCAACATTTTCTCGGTGAGCCTTACCAGATGCATGACAGCCCAAAACCCGGGCGCCGTCCGTTTTGCCTCAAAATTGAACCATACCATAATACCAACGCTACAAACGCAATCGTGCAGTTCGGATCAGCTAGAAAAATAGCAGCGAAGAGTTGTGGCTGCCCGAACCCTGGCAGTGCCTACGACAGTCAGTGACGCCAAGCAGGGGCACACAGCAGGAGACATGAACCCAACGCATAGCATGACGAAGCAGACGGAATGCCACAATCAGAAACAGACCTGAGTGCATGGAAACAGCATCTGCAGTGGCAGTGACCGCCGGCGGCTCGACCGCCGCAGAGGCCTGCCGATGGAGCTGAGCGCATCGCCGTAGGGAGGAGGCTTCAGCGAACGGTGCGTGAGCCTCAACGCGCGTCGGCTCCACCGCGCGACACTCCAACAGCGTCGAGTCTCGTCGTTAGTCATCTGCACGCCGATGTACACAAGCCGAGAGGACACACCAAAGTACAATGAGAGATGCGCGAAAACCATCACTCCCCCATGACTCACAGGCGTAGTGCACATGTGCGGGCAGAGACACAGACAACGACCAGACTCCCCCAGGCCACGCAGAGATGCAAGCAGGGACAAAGAGAGCAACTCACGGAAGCACGCCGACCGAACTCATTGCCTTCTTCAACGAGTCACGCTTCACTGCCTTGGTCAAGAAGCCAGCCAATTGTCGTGCTCTCTCAACCCACACGATGCTGATGCTGCCGTCATGCAACAACGAACTCACATAGTGATACTCAACGTTGATGTACTTTGTGCGTGTGTGATATACGCCATCATTGTCGACGATGGCCATGGCACTCTCATTGTCACAATGCAACGTGATGGATGCGACAGGCTAAGGCAACTCAGACAACAGACGCAGCCACACACTCTCACATGCGCCTGAGCCAAGAGTCTCGTACTCAGCCTCAGTAGTGCGGCGTGCAATGCACTCCTGCTTGCCACTACGCCAGGACACAGCTGTGCCGCCAATCAGAAAGATCCAGCCTGTGCGACTCTTACCGTCCGGACTGCCGGCCCAGTCACTGTCGGTGTATCCCACCGCGGCTGACGGCGGAACATGAGACCTCGCCAAGGAGTCGAGACAACATAGCGCAGTACTCAGATCGCGGCCTCGTAGTGGGGGTGACGCGGCTTTTGAGAGAACTGGGCCAGGAGGTTGACGGCGAACGCGATGTCTGAACGCGTCGTCGTCGCCAGGAACATCAGTAACCCGATGACTCGCAGGTACGTGGTCACGTCAACTGGCTCCCCCACAACAGCTGGGTCGGGACTCTTCAGCTTCACCTGGCCATCGGGTGACATGGGGGAGGATGCGCTCGACACGAGTGGCAGGTCCTCCGCAAAGCGGGTGGACAGAGTCTACACAAAGGCGGCCTGGTGGATGTGCAGGACGCCCTGGGAGCGATCATGCTCGAGCTCCATGCCCAGGAAGACTCTAGCAGATCCGAGATCCTTCATCTGGTAGGCGGCGAGCAACAAGTCCTTGTCGCGCTGGATGACAGCCGTGTCTAGCGACGCGATGAGGAGATCATCGACGTAAACCAGAACAGCGGCGAAACTCTGGCCTCGCGGACTGACAAACAGTGCGGGGTCAGCGGTGCTGCGTTGGAGTCTGCCCCGAAGGAGCGTGCTGATGATTTCTTGGTTCCAACACCGAGGTGACTGCTTCAGGCCATAGAGGGCCTTACGCAGTCGCCAGACTCTCCCAGTGCCATCGACGAAGCCTGGGGGCTGCACCATGTAGAGCTCCTCACCCTCCAGTGAGCCATGGAGAAACGCGTTGCCCACATCCATCTGATGCAGCTCCCACCCATGCTGGGCGACCAGGCTGAAGAGCGCCCGGCTAGTGGAGAACCGGCCAACTGGGGCAAAGATCTGGTCGTAGTCGACCCCAGGAATCTGGGCAAATCCCTTGGCTGTAAGGCGGACGTTGTACTTGTCCAAGGACCTGTCGGGCTTCCACCTTCGCCGAAAAACCCACTTGCCGCCGATGGCCTTCCGACTTGGAGGAAGGTCGACGAGGTTGTACACATGGTGCTGTCGGATAGCAGCGAGCTCATCGGCACAGGCAGCGTCCCAGTGTGCGGCCTCAGGAGAGGCTCGTGCCTCGCGCAGGGTGGCTGGGTCCTCCGGGCGTGCTGTGGAACGGACTAAGAGAGCGTGTGTATCTCGAGCCCCTGGTGGGATGCCCGCGAGTGTGGCCACGACAGCGTGTCAATGCTCGTGATGGAGCATGGCGTAGCCCAGTGCGGAGCCCGGGTGAAGGTCTGCAATGATGGCCGAGGTGGTCAAGCGGAGGGCCTTGGTGCCAGGGTCCCCACTCACGACCGTGGGAGTGGAGGAGACACGTGGAGCCACGGGGGGTCGAGGCGCCACGGAGCGTGGTGCGACAGTCCGCACGCTCGTCGACGGTCTGGATCGGAGGCTGCCGCCTGGGCCACGTATGTAGCGCGGCAGGGCAGGAGATGGCACTGAGTCCGACGGGCCAATGGAGGCAGACGGGGTTGCTGGCCCGGAGGGGCCAGCGGATGCAACCGGGGCAGCTGGTCCGGATGGGCCGGCGAACGCGACTGGGGCTGCTGGCCCGGAGGGACTGGCGGGCGCGTCTGGGACTGCCGGACCGGAGGGGCCAGCGGACACGACTAGGGCTGCCGGTCCGGAGGGACCAGCGGACGCGACTGGGGTTGATGGCCCGTAGGGGCCAGCGGATGCAACCGGGGCAGCTGGCCCGGATGGGCCGGCGGAGGCGACTGGGGCTGCTGGCCCGGAGGGACTGGTGGGAGCGTCTGGGACTATCGCACCGGAGGGGCCAGTGGACACGACAGGGGCTGCCGGCCCGGAGGGACCAGCGGACGCGTCTGGGGCTGCCGGCTCGGAGAGACCAGCGGACACGACTGGGGTCGTGGGCTCGGAGGGGCCGGCAGACGCGACTGGGGCTGCCGGCTCAGAGGGACTGGGGGATGTGTCACCCGGAAGTGACAGGACGGAGGATGGACTCACTTCCCCATGCGACGGGATAGACACGGACAAGCCAGAGCGAATGAGGTCGCGAGGAAACAGGTCTTCAAAGAAGAGTGCATCCCGGGACTTGATGATGCAGTGCCGGGAGGGATCCCAAAAGCGCCAGGTCTTCGACTGACGAGAGACACCGAGGAAGGTGTAGGGACATCCGCGGGGGGTGAGCTTGCCACCCTGCTGTGGGACGGGCAGCCACACCACGGCCACGCAGCCCCAGACGTGAGCCGAGCGGAGGTCGGCGCGCTGACCGCACCAATGCTCATAAGGCGTGGATTGGTGGGGAAGGGGACCGTGGGGAATCCGGTTCCAGACCCAGGTCATGTAGGCCATGGCTTCAAAGTAGAAGCCATCGGAGAGACCGGACTCGACCCGCATGGTGCGGACGGCGTCGGCAATGGTACGGTTCCACCGTTCGGAAACACCGTTCTGGGCGGGCGTGGAGGGCGCAGATGTCTCATGGTGGATGCCGCGTGAGGCAAGAAAGGCCGTGGCCTCGCCCATGTACTCACCACCGCGATCGGAGCGAAAGCGGCGAGGAGGACGGCCACACTCGCGCTCCGCAAGGACAAGCCAGTCGTGGATGGTGCGGGTGACATCGCTCTTCTGCCGAAGGCAGAAGACCCAGCGGTAGCGAAAGTAGTCGTCAGTGAGGGTGAGGACATAGCGGCCGTGCTCGCTGACGGACTCGGTGAGAAGAGGGCCCATGACCTCCGAATGGACAAGGTCAAGAGGGGCGGACGCACGGGAAGAAGACAGAGTGTACGTGGACCGGTGCATCTTCCCCTGAGCGCAATCAATGCACTCGGTTGGGCACGGGAGGGGGAAAGTCTCCGGGTCAAGGCCCTTGGCCGGCTGGGTGCGAAGCATGCTGTCTACGGCGGCAGAGTGGACGTGGCAAAGGCGGCGGTGCAAGAGGCGAGTGTGCGAAGGGGAAAGCGTCTTGGTGACAAACACATGGCCTGTGGCGGCCGACGGGGAGGAGACGGAGGGGGAGGAAGAGAGACGGGGCACATGCCACAGGTTGCCATGAGCGGTGGCGTGCAGGACTACGAGACCAGACGGACGCAACGACACAGTGCCAATATCACGCGTGTGCAAAACGTCCATGCTCATGCGGTCAAGTGCAATGACGGACAAGAGGCTGAGCTCGAGACCAGGGACGAAGAGGACGTCGATTAGAAAGACGTCACCGGCAGGACCACGGAAACGAACAACGCCAACACCACGGACAGGCAAGACCTGTCCGGAGCCCGTCCGGACACTGGAGACGTCGCCTTTAGGACCGAGCATACCGAAGGCCTCACGAGAGGCCGTCATGTGATTCCTGGCCCCGGAGTCAATGATCCAGGTCTCAGCGGGGTCCTGGACCGGGGTCGCCAGATCACTAACAGTCACATGGCAGCAAGCAAGGGACGCGGACGTGGTGGAAGGAGGCGCGAATCGAGATTGCCAATCGTCAAGCCATGCAACGTCGTCATAGGAAGGGGTACAGGAGACCACGGGGGACGATGTGACAGACGAGGAAACGGGACATGACCGTAGATCAGTCTTAGTCATGCAAAGCGGGACAAGAGAGCAGGAGGTGATGCAACTCGTACTTCCCTGGGGAGGAGGGCGCGTCAGGCCGAGCTGGAGCGCGATGAACTGCTCCAGCTGACGCTCACGGGAGGACGGCCCGGGAGTGTAGACCGAGTGCGGAGTGACGTCACCGGAGCCCGGGTAAGGGAGGGACAGTGTCGGCGACGGGAACGGAGGCGCCGACGGCTGTGGGTAGTACTACTGCGGCGAGGGTGTATGCGGGACTGGCGGAGCTGTCGGATGGGCGAAGCTGCTGGACGAGGTCGAAATGTCAGGGCCAGCAGCAGCGATGGCGGCAGAAGCGAGACGGCGCTCACACTGGCGACGCATGGTGGCGATGACACGCGCCTCGTCCGTCGGGAGAGGGCACGTGTACCACCCGTGCCCGGGCTGGCCATAGTTGTGGCAGACCGAGCCACCACCACTAGACCCGGTCGACGGCTGCTGCTGCTTCTGTTGCGGTGGACCCTTGCCTTTCTTTTTCCGGCTCTTCTTCTTCTTCTTCCCCGAAGACGATGAGGTAGCTGCGGCGGGGGAGGCGACGGCCACAGAGGCAACGGCAGGGGAGGCAACGACAGGGGATGCAAGAGCCTCCGTACGATGGAGCTCATACTCCTGGCGAGCATCCTCAATGCAGAGGAAGAGCTCGTATGCCCAGGGCATGAGGGTGCCCTGGGCTGCCATGGTGGAGAGGATGTCCTGGGGGTAGTGCACAAAGACGTCCGCGTACGCGCTGGTGGCGCCGCGCTTGATGGTAAGGAGAGTGGACAGAGGAGGTGGAGCAGATTTGCTGAGACGGTGAAGGATGTCCTCCGCCCGCTGCCAGTAGGCAGTGACCGTCTCGGTCTCCCCCATGTGCAGGGAGTTCAACTCCCGGAGCAGACGGCTGATCTCAGCGTCGCTGGACAGGCGATGGGGCCTGGTGAGGACATGCCATGCGGCTGTAGGGTCTGGGATGTCGCCAGAGGCGAAGTCGCCGAGGAAAGGCTCTAGGGCCAGGCGGGAAGCTGGAGGGGCGACTGGGACAAGGGCACGGACGGCGCGACCAGCGTCATACAGCTGGTCGGCCTGGGTGGAGTCATAAGGGAGGGTGTAGTATGCCTACAGGCCCTCACCTTGCGCCCAGATCCGGAAGCTGAGCTCCCAGCTCCGGAACTGCTCGCCGACCTGAAGCGACGGCGACGGCGTCTCAAAGTCCATCTGCCTGCGGCTGGCCCCCAGAGTGGGGCCAAGGACGGAGGTCACTGTCTGCCGCTGGCGCTGAGTCTGCTGTTGTGCCATGTAGTACATGGCAGCAGACACAGCTGGGTTGACGTGCTCTGGAGGGATGAACGGCGGCAGCGCACTGGTGGCAGTCTGGGAGGCTACTGGCTGTAACGCTGCAAGCTGCTGCGTCAAGGCGGCGAGCTCTTGCTAAAGAGCGACGAGGGGATCAGGGTTGCCGCCAACGACACATGTGGGCTGTTGCTGCTGCTGTTGCTGCTGCTGCTGCTGCTGTAGTCGTTACAAAAAAGGGGGGGTAGGGGTCCCCCCAACAGAGGAGGACCCCTCCTCACTGGGGCTACCGGCCATGGTTTGGTGTCCCTTGTTTTTTTTGTCTTTGTGTTGCTGATGTCAGCAGTGGCTTGGGACGGTGGGAATTCTACCCACCCCTTTGGTTGTCTTCCCCCTTCCCCTTCTCCCCCTTTTTGTTTTGTTTTTTTATTGATGACATCAGCAGTGACGTCAGCAGCGGGGTACTGATGTCAGCAGCGGCGGTTGTTGGGGCCGCTGCCGCTACTGCTGCTGTTGCTGCAGCAGCCGCTGTAGCTGCTACTACTGCTTCTGCTGCTGCTTCTACTGCTGTTGGTGCTGCTGCCGCTGCGGCTGCTACTGCTACTGATGCAGGTGCTGGTGCCGCTGCTGCTGCTGCTGCTGCAGCTACTACTGCTACTACGGCTGCGACTGCTGCTGCTGCTGCTGTTGTTGCTGCGGCTGCAGTTGCAGTAGCAGCTGCTGCTGCTACGAGCTGCTGTGGCTGATGTGGCTGCTGTAGCCCGTTGCTGCTGCTACACGCTGCTGGAGTTGCTGCACGCTGCTGTAGCTGCTGCTCGTTGCTCCTGCAGGCTGCTGCTACGGGCTGCGGGGTGGGGGAATGTTTTTTTCTCCTTCTTGTCATTTTTTTTCTGTTTTTTTCTCTGTCACAACGGGCAGCAGCCCGCTGTGTGCTGCGAGCAGCGGGCTGCTACTCGCTGGTAGTAGTGGGCTGCTGCTCGCTGCTTGCTCGCTGCCAGCTGCGAGCAGCAGTAGCCGCGGCTGGCTGCTGCCAGTAGCTGCTGGTTGCTGCTGCTGCTGCTGCAGCTGGCTGCTACTGCGGCTCGCGGCTGCGGCTGCTGCAGCCCGCTGCTGCTGTTGTACACTGCTGTAGCTGCTACGTGCTGCGGCTACTGCTCGCTGCTGCTACGGGCTGCTGCTACGGGCTGCTGCTGCACGCTGCTTCTGCTGCTGCTACTACTGCGAGCTGCTGCTATGGACTGCTGCTGCTGCGGGCTGCTGCGGGCTGCTACGAGCTGCTGTTTCTGCCTGCTGCTGCTGTTACACGCAGCTGCTGCTGGCTGCTATTGCCACTGCTCGCTACCGTTGCCTGCGGCTGCCGCTACTACAGGTTGCTGTTGCTGCGTGCTAGTGCCAGTCACTGTACCTGGGTGACGTTGCAGCGTGCGTCGTCGTCCGCAGGTGTCGGACATCACCTGCCGCTCACCTCATCGCGTCACGCGTGCGGGTTAGTGCTGCCGAAAAAATTTCGGCAGCATTTTCCCTGGCCCAGTGGCCGTGGGAAAAAATCTGATGTCGCCACCAGGCGGGTCAATGCTACCGGAAAAAATCCGGCAGCATTTCCCCTGCACTGGCACGTATGGGGGTTCGCCGGCGTCGTCTATCACCTGTTCGCCAGTCTTCTGCTACTGCTGCTACGCCCTGGCTCTGTACCAAGCTAGAAATCCTAGGCAGCAGGTTGGGGCAGCAGCGTTGTTGATGCACCGTGCGGGGTTCCACGCTCGTTGCTTAAGTCAGCTGCCCCCTCAGTATGCTGCTCTAGAGTCTAAGTCTGGAAGCTCTGGGTTTGTTACTCAGAAACGCGCGCGCCAATGTTAGCGCCAGAAAGCATCTGAAAAGTGAAAGTGACTGATTAGGAATGAAGAATGAGCAACAATGGGAGACCCCTCCAAGTTCTAGCCCCTCCACTAGTGTAGAACCTGTTACTTGGCTAACCGGCCAATCAGAAAATAGTCCTAGACCTATTTTCTGGCAGGCAGGGTTTTCTCGGTGAGCCCTGCCAGACGCCCGACAGCCCAAAACCCGGNACTGAAAGTGACTGATTAGGAATGAAGAATGAGCAACAATGGGAGACCCCTCCAAGTTCTAGCCCCTCCACTAGTGTAGAACCTGTTACTTGGCTAACCGGCCAATCAGAAAATAGTCCTAGACCTATTTTCTGGCAGGCAGGGTTTTCTCGGTGAGCCCTGCCAGACGCCCGACAGCCCAAAACCCGGACGTCGTCCGTTTTGCCTGAAAACTGGACCATACCATAATATAGACGCTCCGAACACAGTCGTGCGGTCAGAATCAGCTAGAAAAACAGCAGCAAAGAGTTGTGGCTGACCGAACCCGGGCAACGCCTACGACAGTTTGTGACGCCAAGCAGGGCCACACAGCAGGAGACATGGACCCTAGGCATAGCATGACGATGCAGACACAGTGCCACAACCAGAAACAGAGCTGAGTGCATGGAAACAGCATCTGCAGTGGCAGTGACCGCCGGCGGCTCGACCGCCGCGGAGGCCTGCCGATGGAGCTGAGCGCATCGCCGTAGGGAGGAGGCTTCAGCGAACGGTCGGTGGGCCTCAACGCGCGTCGGCTCCACCGCGCGACACTCCAGCAGCGTCGAGTCTCGGCGTCAGTCATCTGCACGCCGATGTACACAAGCTGGGAGGACATACCAGAGTACAATGAGAGATGCGCAAAAACCAACTGAAACAACACCGCTACATTCTGATAGCTCTTGTGAAAGCTCTTTAGGTGTTGTGGTTCTAATGTGAAATGGCAAGTCCTATCTAACTCGTGAGCAGGAATGCCATATTCAATCACAAGTGTTGGAGTGAGAAAACCCAACTAACGGCCTGGGTTGCAAGTGGGTCTTACGCAACTCGCGATTCTGTTGGTCATGGCCACCCTTGGACTTGTTGCCACGCATGGTTGGTATGCTTGGATACTCGACGGCTTCTTTGACAGCATTAACACCAACAGGTGTGCACTCAAATGTTCTATAGAGTTTTTTTGGTGACCACCTCCCGGGGTCCATTTTCTTTGTGGCGTTGCCTTTCCTTGTTCATGATCCAGTTAAGCACAGTTTTTGTTTTTGCACCTCGTGCTTCTTTGGGTGTGTCATTCGGACAACCGATGGGCCCGTACAACTGTGGCACGAGACGAGAAATCCAAATGCCAAATCTTCTTTCAGAGCTTGCAGCTGGGTTCGTCTATTTTCACTGGTCTGAATTAGATGTCTCAAAATGATTCCTTGTGCGTGAGGGTCCTGAATTGACACTATGTCACGCATTGATTTTGAATACTCGTCACACAAGCCTGATTCACTTGTCATTGGAAGCTGGAACCAAGAAGGAAGGTCCAGACGAATGAATAGGGAAGAAATCAACCAATTCCATTAAGAATAGAAGAAATAAAAGGAGATCTACTAAATAGTACAATGTCTGCTCGTAGCTAGAAAAAACTACTACTGTTGGTAGTCCGGTGACCCTGTGACTCATCCTTGTGGTCCGCCTTCAAATGTCGAGCGGGCTGACGCCTCGGTCATGGGTGACCGGACAGCATAGCATCGCCTGGCTCCGAGGTGCCGCGTTGGCACTTCTTTGTCTCGCTCGTCCGTGCTCGCTCACCGGAGCCACATCCCAAAATTGTCCAAAACCTGTCGGAACAAGACCAGCTACTCCGGAAAGGATGTTCGAATAACAGGTACACATATGGGCAGGGGAGGCATGGGATTACCCTCTCTCCTGGCTAGCACAGTAATGCAGGGTAGATGTAGAATAGGCGAGGGCCAGGGGAGAGAGTGGCCACCTCTCCCTTGACCCTGTTGCCTTTTTCCCAATATATAGAATGAGTTTGGACACAAACTACGCCAGATTCCATCACATTGCTCATTGATATGTTATTTAAATATAATTACATTTTTTCTCTTCATTTGTGTACACAAATATGTTTCTTTTGTTCGCCTTATTTACATTTTGTATATGGTTCAGTCTATAAGAATGCTTTTTTTCAATTGTAAAAGGTTGAAATGATCTTGGTAAGATTTCTAATGATAAAAGGGTTCTTATAATATTTAATTTTCATGCGGAAAGTGATATCCGTATTTTGATGGATTTTCAACATTTGTTTTAAAAAATTTAAAAAGAAAATGTTTCTATAGTACAAAGTATACCCATTTCATTCTTTTGCAATTGTTATTTTTTAATTTCTTTCCATTAAATTGAATTCACATTATGTGTTGGTAGTATTGTAGAATAACTTTCATAAGTTGATTTGTGTGCACAATACATATGTTACGGGCTGAGTCTCCAGCTCCTGCTCTGAAGTCGTCGTCCGAGTTTGCAGAATCGCGTTCTCAGTCTGCGTCAGGGGTTCACCCCCTTCGCAGGACTGAGAGGCAATCGTCGTCAACGACCCAGAGCAGGGAGACTCGAATATTTCGAGTCTCCGGAGGCCCATGTCTTTTTTTAACCAAACCCCTGGTTTTGGGACCCAAACTGGGGGTTTTTACCTCGAACTCGTGTGTTTGAATGAGTTATTTCGTTTATTTTATGTTGAAGTTTGTTGTAAACAAACTTCGATTTACGTTTCGTCGTTCTGGCGTGAAATTGTCGCATGCGAGGCACGCTGGCGATTTCACGCTAGCTCTCTCTCCTCATCCTCGCTCCCCCAATCCCTCGTCCTCGCTTGCTGGTTTGCAAGGAGGGCGCGGGGGGGACGAGGGCACGAGGCCACGAGGCCTCGCCCTTGAGACTCTCGTGGCCCCTCAGCCGCCGATCGGGCTGAGGCCGCGATCGGCGGCTGGTGACTGGCCGGCCGATGTCCGGCCGGTCACTTGGCCGGCCGCCGGTCTTCCAGCAGGCCGGCAGCGAGCTGGCCGCCGGCCAGCGAAGTGCTGGCCGCCGGCCAGCCCTTGCTGACGCGAGGGGTGGTGCGCAACCACCACTCGCTTCACGGCTAGCGGTCTCCCCCCTTTAGGCTAGAGCGTCCGCACGACAACCATGTTGGGAGTCTTAACCTCTTATGGTCGCTGTCCATGAATGCTACCATGTGGGAATGTTGTTCACTTATCTGCGTTCAGGTGGTACCTCCTGCCACGCGTCGATCTGTGCGAGCTGCAAGCTCGCTCCAAACCTCGTTGACCACCCCTGTGGGCAACGGAAATTCGGGCTCCCATGAATTATGTTCAGGTCTACAACCGGCCCAATGAATGAGGTACTCCCTGACAATGCGCGATCGAAGAGTACGCTCTCGGTGCTGGAGTAGGCGAAGGACCTCGTATTGGCCGTCGGCAGCCAGGACTATTGGCGGTGGCTGGACAGTTCCTTCTGCCGTGTATGGAGCCAGCAGGCTCACATGAAACATGTTATGTATCTTCATACTCGGCGGAAGTAGCAATCGGTATGCCACTGGCCCGATGCGTGCTACAATGGGAAATGACCCAATCCACTTCGGTAGACGTTTTCTTGCCCCTGGCGATTTCAGCCGAAGGTTTTTAGTGCTAAGTAGCACTTTGTCACCGATGTCAAATGAGACCTCCCGGCAACTTTCGTTGGCATATGCCTTTTTTCGCTGCCGAGCTGCTTGAAGGTGGCCCTTCGCCTCCTATAACAAGGCGTCGATGCGCTTGGCAACTGGAGCGGAAGGAACCTACCCTCATGTACTCCCACTCTTCACCAATGAATAGGGTACCACTGGATACCAACCACTGTTCAACATGAACGGTGTGAACTGTGTGGACTTGTTCACCGAGTTGTTTAGCGCAAACTCTGCCGGTGCTAGGAATTCGTCCCAATCATGCATGGCAGGGTCCACGTACATGCGGAGCATGTGCTCCAGAGTGCGATTCATGCACTCTGTTTGTCCTTCAGTTTGAGAGTGAAATGCTGTCGACATTTGTGACTCACTGTCAAAGTATTCGTGCATCGTTTGGCCAGAACTTACTAGCAAATTTTTGATCTCGATCGGAGATAATGTGCAAAGGCAAGCCGTGGTACTTTACGACACCCTCAAAGAAGAGACGAGCGGTCTCCTCTGCGTTCACGTCAGTGGTTGTAGGTTGTAGTGGTTGTAGTATTGCATCATGGCCACAGGCCGTGTCCGGAAGACCAGAAATTAATTCCATACTGGCGCACTCCCATGGATTCCCAGGAATGCGAAGCTGTTGGAGGTGTCCAACAGGCTTCTTGTTACTAGCCTTATTCCGAAGACATGGGTCGCATGTCATGCAATACTTATGGACATTAACACTCCACCTTGGCCACCAATAGCGGTCCGAGAGTGCCTGTCCTGTCTTTTGGGGTCCCACATGACCTGCGACCGGCGGGTCGTGGAATTGGGAAATAACCTTTGCTCGAAGGTCTCCAGAGTTTGGCACAACAACTTGTTCTCCGTGCCAGAAGATTCCCGCGGCCTCCACCAAGCCGTACTTGTCCAGATTTCGAGAATCTTGAAACCAAGAATCCACACAGTATCCCATCCGGATCCTGTTTACAAAACCGTTGCAATGGATAATCTCTCGTGGTGGTTGCCGCAGAGGTGTAGGGGGATCTGGTGGTTGTACTATTGCTGTTGCAATGGCCATAAAACACCCACTGACCTCGGTGGTTGCTTTAATTTCCACAGGCTGTCGGCTTAGTGGATCGGCCACATTGATGCGTCCTGGCGGATATTCGCATGTGAACGAGAATCGACTCAGGTATTCGCTCCAACGCGCGTGTCGTCTTGACAGGCTCGGTTGCGTTTGGAAAAACAGCAATGGATTATGGTCGGTCATGACCGTCACACCCTCTTCAGCACCCTCGAGGTAGCAACGCCACATCTTGAAAGCGTGTACTACCGCAAGGAGCTCTTGATCCCCAGTCGTGTACCGCGTTTCCGCGGGAATGAGCTTCCGGCTCTCATACGCAACTGGGAGACCGTTGTGTATGAGGACGGCTCCGAGTCCTACTACCGACGCATCACATCGAACCTCCCACGGTTGTGATGGATCCGGAAGAGCTAGGACGGGCACCGTGGATAGGAGCTTTTTGACCTTGAGAAAAGCATTCTCGCAATCAGGTGTCCATTCCCAACGCACATCTTTTCGCATGAGCCTGGTTAGCGGTGCTACCAGGGTTGAATACCCTTGCATAAAGCGTCAAAATTAGTTTGCAAGGCCGAGGAAAGACTGTATCTGCCCAACATTCTCACGGCGTGGCCAGTTCACAACAGCTTGGAGCTTTCGTGGGTCGACACGGATGTCATCCTTGCCGACGATGTGTCCAAGGTATTCGAGCTCATCTTGTGCAAACTTGCACTTGCTCACTTTCGCATAGAAATTCTGTTCCCGAAGGATTGCGAGAACTTCGCGCAAATGTTCTATGTGCTCTTCCATTGATTTGGAGAAAACCAGGATTTCATCCAGGTAAACCAAGACAAACTGTCTGAGTTGGTTGGCGAACGTTCGGTTCATTTCTCCTTGGAAGGTTGTTGGGGCATTTGTAAGGCCGAAGCATAACACTTGGAACTGATAGTGTCCCATGTGTGTTTGAAACGTTGTTTTGGGCACATCATCTTCCGTGATTCGGATTTGATGTTACCCTTGAGACAAATCCAAGGACGAAAATATTTTTGCACCTTGGAGTTGGTCAAAAAGGTCCTCAATCCGCGGTCAGGGGAATCAGTTTTTCACCGTCAGCTTGTTCAACGCCCGGTAATCCACGCACATGTGTAAACCATCGTCCGTTTTGTTCACAAAAAGGATCGACGCACCGTACGGTGAGCTACTAGGCTCGATCCACCCCTTTGCAAGGTACTCTTTGATTTGGCGTTTGGCCTCTCGCCTTTCTGCTGGACTAAGGCGATACATGGGTCTGAACGGAGGAGCCACCTCCGGTTGCAGCGGAATCTTGTGGCCCATGTGTCTTTCTGGTGGAAGTCCAGCCGGTGGGTCTTGGAATACATCTGAGAACTCCGCCAGTAGAGATCTGATCTCTTGTGGCGTGTCTTCCGTCACGCCGTCCTCCACTTTCTGCAGCTGAGCCAAGAAGTATCGACAACCTTGTCGAATACATCTCTTGACCTGCATTGCAGATAAGCTGGCATGGACTTTGAGTCAGGTCGGTGATAATTCCATACTCGGAATCAACGTGAAGTGACGTTGTCCTTTTCGGAAGATCAAACGCTTTGATTCAAAGCACATTAGAGCCTTGTTTTCACGGAGCCAAAAATCGCCTAGAACCACGTCAAAAAGGTCAAGAAGGTTGATTATCTTCAACGTGACACTCTTTGTGTACCTTTGAGGACAAATTTGTGCTTTACAAGTACCAATCACGAGTACCGTATAGTTGTCACCGACGAAAACTGTGCCATTCGATGGCTTGTACTTCAGGCCAACATGTCGAGTAAAGCCAAGGCTAACAAAAGAGTCGTCCCCTCCAGTGTCACCAAGTATGTTCACGGGAGCACCGGCTAGGTATCCTTTGAACTGCATGTCATGTTGCCTCCACTCTTCCGAGGGAACAGACTCGATGACGGCAAGCCGAGTTTGTAATAAGCACGGAATCTGTATGACGGACGTCGCAACTCCCATGATTCACCCACTCGAGTCTACATCTTGTGGGCACGTGTGAATTCGGCTAGCACCTTCCAGTCTTTAAATTTGACTGGGTCAAAATCCTCGACTAAAGGTAATGCAAACGTGATTGAACTCATTGCTTTGAGGGTGTTTGCTTCAATCACTGTGTCACACAACTCTTGCACAGTGGTCGATGTCACCACCACTAAGCATGTACGATCATGCATCTCCTCCGGAGATGCAAGGTTTAGTGGGCAATGTCGGTCAGCAAGTGTAGAATGCGGTTCAACAAGAGGAGAGAAGACAACAGAGAAATTTGAACTCGTCAAAAACTCAAATTGTTTAACATCCTCATCTGAAAACATGAACCCACACTCGTGATCCAGTTTTACCCCTGAGTGGTACCCACTGACGTCACTCAGGGATGGGGAAAACCCGCCCCACGGCCCTGTCCGTTACCACGGCCGGACCCATTGCCGCGACCGCAACCCTGTCCATGGCCCTGTTTGCGGCCTCCTGCTGCACCATCCCCATGAGGTGCTACTGCTGCAGCTAACGCCGCGGCCTCTTGTCCACCCCCAGCAGCCTGAGGGCACTGAGCCCTAAAGTGGCCCGGCTGCATGCTGTTGTGGCAGAGCCCTTTGCGGAAGGATGTATTGCGACACTCACGCGCTGCCTACAGCTCGTCATTCTCGCGACTGCGCTTGTTGTTGGGGCCCTTGTATCCACCAGCCTTCTTGGCTGGAGGGTTTGCAGGCTGCTTGCCCTTGGCCCCGCCTCGCTGTCCAGCTGACCCACCAGCTCCTGCAGCGTCCATGCGTATGTCGCGGCCTTACTATGCACGTGCTTTCGGTCGCGCATCAGAGTAGTGTTTCTTGTTCGCCGAATACACTTTGCTCATGTAGGTCTGGGTAGTTGGTCAAAATGCCGTCGGCCAAATGGTGTAAACATCTAGAAGTCTCCGCATGGTGGGCAGTGAATGTAAGAACAGAAATGCCCACTTGCGAGTTTTAGGGATTTGTGTAAGTCAGGGACTTAACACTTCCTCCCGTTTTAGCCGTATTGTCTCGGTGCGCTAGCACAAGTAGGCCAGTGACAACAAAAGTAGTCATCGATGGGGTGATTGACGTCAAGTAGGTTGTCGTAGGGCCCCTGCTATTGTGTGCAGCATCGTAGCCATGTCACTTGACAAGAAATTCAGTCGTTCTTCCATGGCATCGATGTCAAAGGATATCTGTAATCACGTAGTCCATATCTCCGTCCACTTGTATAGGAGGTGGAGGTGCGACGTCTTGGTCGAGGAAGTGTTGACTGGGGCCCCAATAGTGCTTGAGCTCTCTAATGTGGAAGACATGGTGGATTGCCATGCTGTGAGGGAGGGGTTTGCATTTACTCGATCTCAAACGATCCCAACAAGCACTGTTTGAGCTTCGTGAAATCATGTCCTTGGAGTTTAACATTCACCAAGCTAAGGAGGACGCCATCGCCAGCGCTGCACACATAATCGCTATGATGTCGATCGACCGTCTGCTTCATTATTGCTTGCATCTTAGCAAGGGCCTGCCATTTTTCCTCCCAGATGCTTACGAAGTCCTGGCAGTGAGTGTCAATGGTAGGAAGATAACCCTAACTCTCTAGTCCAGCCGGGTGGTGCGAAGTTTTCCATACACCACCTCAAAAGGTATTTTACAAATTGCGATGGCCGTGGAGGAGTTGTATACAAGTTTGGCTGTCGACAGTTTTGCTGCCCAATCGGTGTCGTGTGGCTTGCACAAAGTTCAAAGAAGTTATTCAAGAGTTTGGTTGGTTTGCTCGGTTTGTCCATCGGTCTAAGGATGGAAGACCCTTGATAGCTGGATCCAACTGACATAACGTGTCATTAGTTCACCCCAAAAACAACTGGTGAAGCGGCCATCTCTTTTGCTAATGATGGTACGTGGCACTCCGTGCAGCCGCACGATCTGACTTAGAAACAGCCGTGTTATTCCTACTACGTTGATGGTGGTCGTTGTCAGGACAAAGTGTTACATTGTAGATAACCAGTCCACCGCGACGAGGATGGCATCATACCTCTAGGGAGTGGTGGGCAGTCCCGTAACGAAGTCCATGGTCATGTTGACCCACGGTTTCGTCGTAACGGGTAGGGGTTGAAGTAGACCAGGTGGCCTCGTGCGATGAGATTTTTGTCTATGGCAGGTGTCACACGATTTGCAGAAGGTCACAACTTCGATCTGCATCTTGTCCCACCTATAGTAATTTGTCAGCTTGTTGAGCATCTTGTCCTCACCATAGTTTCCACCTGGACCCACGTTGTGGCATTCCTCCAATAGCATCTGCCTAGTTCCTCGTTTGGAGGAATGACAACTTGGCGAGTCAATCATTGTTGCTAACAAGGGTCATCAAATCAAAACTTGGTTTTGTCCTACCCGCCAAACTCCTCATAACCTCTCCCAAATGGCCTTGCAAGGAACGGTTCTTGTTCGACAAGCAACGTGCTGATCTCATCCATTTAATGTGGTTGTCAACTTAGATCATCCGCCGGATTGGTTTTTCCAGGCCAATACTTGATGTCATAGTCAAAGTTGGACTCAAGGAACTCCATCCATCAAGTTTGAAGACGGCTTAGATTTGGCTGGGTCCTGAGACATTTCAGGGCGTGATGGCTAGTGCGAACGATGCATCATTGGCATTCCAAGTTGCATTGCCATGTCTTAAACGTTTGTACGACTGCGTGCATTTTCTTCTTGTGCATCGCGTAGTTTAGTGCCGGCCCGCATAATTTTCTTGACATATACACGACCGGTTGTTCTCAACCGCCATTGACTTGGAGGAGAACGGCTCCGCATCAGTGGCCATAATCTAGTCCGACGTTGTGATGGAAACTGAGGCAGCCCTCAGGGAGGTGATCAAGCTCACTAAGAGCCGCCTAGGCAGGACCAACTGTTTGTGAGAGGGAGTTGCAGGTTGCACAAACAGAAATTACGGAAGCGAATGTAGGTCTGCAGAGAATGCAAATGTCTGGATTGGATCATCATTGATCACATCTCTCTTCCTTCGTGCAGCTAAGTAAGAACAACCTCAGCCCTTGACACTCTTATCGTCTATTCCATCTTCCATATGAGCTTTTGAGAGCTCCTCTACAAGACTTTTGCGATTTGTTTTGTCTCAAATGGTTGACTAAGGAGTATCCAAGTACCAAAAACGTCTGGGGGCACAAACCCAAAACGTCTAAGTGTCGCAGTAAGAGGAGACAGCCCTCTTACGGGTGAGGATCGCTAGTCGATCCTCACCTGGTGGTCGGCAAGCGAGGCTCACAGGAAGATTACGAGGTGCGAGGGCGAGGCCCCTAGCACTTAGGTTTCCGAACTCGGATAACCCAGGGACACATAAACAAACTTACCTGTTAGCATACTATGGTTATCATACTATTGGTTAGCATACTACACTAATTTTTGTAAGTAGTCTGAAAAAAATGACTATTCTAGGTCTCTCAGGCATTGCTGCCAGGACAAAGTCCTATATGTGAATATCCAAAAGAGAGGGACTATAAGCTATGCTGCCAGGGTGGAGGCGAGCACACAAGAGCACGAATCGTGGGGCAACAAGATGATACGCCAGGATGCTGTCCGCTAACGATACATCACCTCCACTTCCTGGATTAGCGTGCCCTACGCACTCACAACCACAAGGAAATATATGTACAGGGGAATTAACATGCCTCCTTGGACGTGAGTGCGGCATGCTTGTAGCCTATTTGATGCAGTTGAAAGAGAAGTGATGAAGAGGTTACCGCTTTGGTGAGGAAGTCGTCCAACTGGGCCTCCCCACGAATGGCACAGACCTGGATGACATCAGCGTCACCAGCTTCACGCACAAAGTGATATTCGGCATTGATGTGCTTTGTGCGTGGATACAATACCCCATCGTTTGTAGCAATGCGGTGTGCAGCAGAGCTATAACTATGCAATGGTATAGTAGGCACATCTAGTCCTAATTCTTGCAACGAGCACGCAAGCCAGATTCCTTCACACGCCGCTTCACCCATTGCCATATACTCTGCCCTAGCAATGCTCCGTGCCACACACGACTGCTTTGCACTGGGCCACGACACTGTTGTATCCACACCTGGTACACATAGCCACCACGACTGCAGGCTGCACAATTGCGAGCATAGTCACTGTTTTTAATAGCCATCAAGTATGGGATCCAGGGTCGGGACAAACATCAGTCCAACCTCAGCTGTCTCCAACACTGAACGCAACAGCTTAAGAAATGCCTTGTGATGCGTAATACATGGTTGCTGGCTGAACTGGGTAAGCATGTTGACAACGCAAGAGATGTCCGGTCTGGTTGTGGAGGCCAAGTATGACAGGCTGCCTGTGGTATGTCGATCAGTGACCGGTCCATAGTCAATTTTCCTTGCGTCGACCAGGTGTGCGTAGACATCTGGGCTCCTGGGGGACATCTGTGGGGGCAAATGCTGCACCAAATGTTGGAATCGTGTGGTGAAATGCATGATGAATTGACCCTGGTGCATAGTAAGTGTTCATGCTGATCTTTCTCTGACAATGGTCATGCTGAGAAAGCTCTGTGCTTCACCCAAACCTGTCATGTGGTATTGTGCTGTGAGCAGCACTTTGGTCTTTGCAATGAATGTGGGTGAAGGGGACAAGATTAACAGGTCAGCCTGTGTGATCCTTCCCTCTTCCTTTGGTGGCGGGCGGTAACCCTGCCTTTGATGGCAGGGTGATCACCCTGCCATCAAAGGAAGAGGGAAGGATCACACAGGCTTTGTGTAAATCCACCAAGATCCAATGTGTACCAAATTTCCTTGTTCCAACACCTTGGGGTTTTTTGAGAAAGTGAAGAGCTTTCAACAGTAACGACACTCTGTCAGTGCCATCCTCAAAGCCTTCCGATTGCTTCACGTAAATTTCTTCTTCAAGAGGACCGTTGAGACAAGAATTTCTTACATCCATTTGATGGATGTCCCAGTCCTCATGTGCTGCAACTCCCAACAACGTGCGGCCTTTCCCATACCTCCTGATAGGCACATAGGTGTGAGTGAATTCCTGTCCCAGTATTTGATGGAAACCCTTAGCCACTAGTCTGGCCTTGTGTTTTCCACTCAGACCGGCCAGGTTGTATTAGAGTCAGAACACCGATTTGACATCAATTCATTTCCTTCCTGATGGCAAGGGTACCAGTTTGTAAACACCATAATTGAGGAGAGCGTTCAGCTCTGCCACCATAGCCTTCTCCCACTCAGATGCGTCAGCACGCCCCCTTGCCTCTGAGAACATCAATGATTCAGTCAAAGAGTTTTTCCCATCTGTCACACCAACTGTGTGATAAAACTGTCTGTAATCAACCTGAGGAACGGACTGTAGAGATATCTGTACAGGTTTGATAGGCAATGTTATCTCTGTCAGAAGAATGCAGGAGGTGGGACAGGAATGACAGTAGTAGGGCGAAGCAGTGAGACATGTGGAGCCATGGCAGCCGGATGACAGCAGCAGAGAGGCGTGAGATGTTGCAAGAAGTTAGTCACAGGAGTTTAGAGAGAACTGGTGTGCCGGATAGTGATGTGCGGTAGCCAGTTTTTCAGTGAGAGAGAGAGAGAGAGAGAGAGAGAGAGAGA